>CATIWM010524028.1:0-13364 GCA_949671775.1 Mallotus repandus | reverse complement strand
CTGCTAATATCATTCATGTTGTCACTGGTGAAAATGGAAGCAAGAAAATGAAATGTGAGATTAGTGATTCCAAGAAAATAAAAGCCACTGTTGTTTTGCTGAAGAAAAAGAATCTTTTAGGCTATACTGATCCTGAAGCAGCTGTTCGTGACTTCATTGAGGAGCTGAAGGGCAGCAGAGTCTCTCTGCAACTCATTAGTACTGTTCATGGTGACCCTGATGAGTTTTATCTTGTTCTTTTTTTTTTTTTTTTCCGGTGCTTCACAAATTTTTTTTCTGACCACAGCTAGAACTAACTCTTTAGCTATGCTTTATAATCTTTATTTCTTTTCTTTTTCATCCAGTGGCTTGTATGGATCCATAAAATCCAAAACTCTCCTAATAACTCGAGATATAGAATTCAAACTCAAAACCTTAGTTAAGGAAATCTAAGCTCCTTATTGCTTGAATTATTAACATATAGTTCATTTGATTTGCTATCTTGGTTACAAAATACAGCATTGATACATTAATGAAATGTGTACTTGTGCAGAAAATGGAAATAGAGGGAAATTAGGACGTCAATCATACTTAGAAAAGTGGACATTCTTTCAATTATATTAGAATTATATTTTAATTAAATTAATTTTTATTAGAGATAAAATATATCAAGTTAACTTAATCAGAATAGAAAATATACTTTTAATTAAATTAGAAATGTTATTAGAGATAAGATAAAAGTCAACATAATTAAAATATAAAACATACTTTCAATTAAATTAGAATTATATTTTAGTTAATTCAATTTTTATTGGAGATAAAATAGAAGTTAACCTAATTAAAATAGGAAATAGACTTTTAATTAAATTAAAATGATATTTTAATTAATTTAATTTTCTAATAAAAACAAAAATTAAATTAATTAAAATATAATTCTAATTTAATTAAAAATATGTTTCATATTATATACTTTCAATTAAATTAGAATTACGTTTTAATTAATTTAATTTTAATTTTAATTTTATTAGAAATAAAATAAAAGTTTACCTAATTAAAGAGTGTAGCTATTTACACTCCTTTTGGAGCTTCTAGCACTCCTTAGAACCCCACAATATATTTATTTACCTTATTTTATGCTGATTCATTTATTAATTTAATTAAATACTACTTTTGACCTCATATTAAAAAAATAAAACGTTTAAGTAATTTTTTTAAAAAGAAGAGACCTTTTAATAACAAAAAGGCTGCATTTAATTAATTAAATATTAATACATACATTATTAATGTTACATTGGCAAAAAAAATATTAATGGTACGCTACATTTAATTGAAAAAATTATATTTAATATTTAATTAATATTTATATTATATTATATTATTTATATTATAATATTATAATTGTATTATAAATATTTATTATTTATATTATAATATATTAAAATTATATTATATTATGCAACACTATCATGCATAAGTACTTCTATGGTAGCATGCAATTATATACGAAATCATATCAGAGTAAAAATATATCATTAACATCTGTTAAAGTGCAGCAACTGAGTTGAGATGGCGATCTTGATATTGTGCCAGTTCCAAATCAAGCCTGTAGTAGTGCGCCAGTTATAAATATATATTATATTTATAAATAAATAAATATAGAAATATAATATATATAAATTTTTTTGAAACAAAATATAATATATATAATAAATAAATAAATATAGTGTATATAAATAAATTAAACATAATTAAATATTAAATATAATTTTTCAATTAAATGTAGTGTATCATTAATAATTTTTTTTACCAGTATAACATTAATAATTTATGTCATCTAATTCTCTAAATATGTATATTAATATTTAATTAATTAAATGCAGACCTCATTTTGTTATTAGAAGAAACTCTCTTTTTTTTTTAAAAAATTACTTAAATGTTTTGTCTTTTAATATGAGGGCAAAAGTGATATTTAATTAAATTAGTAAATGAATCATATATTATGGGGGTTTCAAGAAACTGCTAGAAACTCCAAAGGGAGTGTAAATAGCTACACCCCTAATTAAAATAGGAAATATATTTTCAATTATATTAAAATTATATTTTAATTAAATTAATTTTTATTAGAGATAAAATAAAAGTTAACCTAATTATAATAGAAAATATATTTTCAATTAAATTAGAATTTCTTGTTAGAGATAAGATAGAAGTCAACCTAATTAAAATAGGAAATACTTTCAATTAAATTAGAATTATATTTTAGTTAGTTCAATTTTTATTAGAGATAAAATGGAAGTTAACCTAATTAAATTAGGAAAATAGACTTTCAATCAAATTAAAATTATATTTTAATTAATTTAATTTTTTTACTAATAAATGACTAAATAATCCAATTTTTATATAATAATAAGTGTAGATGATTTTGTAATTTTGTATGCTTCTTATTTAAATGACATTTTAATTCAAGTTATAATATATGCAGTCGCATTAAATTATTTGTTAAAATTTTTTTACAGTTCTTATAATATTGTACAAGTCGAATCAAATTAGTTAAAGTCTAATAAATTTCAAATATTGATAATTTAAATAAAAAAAATAAAGTTATTTTCCTTAAATGATTTCAATAATATAAATTTACATTAAGAGTTATGAAATTTAAGATGATTGTTAAAAGAAAATTTAATTATCTAAATACATATATTACGTAATAAGAGTGTTTTTTTTTATTAGAGGAATAGAAGTTACTTTTATCAAATAATAAAAAATTTAATAATAATTTGATAAAAGTAACTTCTATTTCTCTAATAAAAAAAGGGAAAAAGTGTATTTAAGCTCTTAATGTTTACTCTGTGAGCAGATAAATTCTTAATTTTTTTTTGGACCAAAAAAGTACATAATTATGTTTTTTGGGTGTTATAAGCCCCTCTCTTTCACAGCAATTAAGAGCTAAGTTAGCTCCTGCTTATGTGGCCGTTTTTTAACAAAACAAATATATTTAATGTTCCTTTTGACGTGGCAGAGGTAGTTGACATACCCTCCCACCTAAATCATCATTTTTCCTCTTTCAACCCCATTATAAACCCTAAAAAAAAAAATTGATGGGGTGTCTTCATATTCATCAAACCAAAGCACGCCCATTAGAAAGCAACATGGAAATTAATTATGAGGAGCCGATGAGATTTTGTAGGTGCTGGATAAGGGGATCCCGATTGATTGCTCCAAGATGGACATCTTGGACAGATGGGAACCTTGGAAGGAGGTTTTATGGATGCCAAAATTATGAAGTGAGTTTGGACCTTTGTTCTTATTTGGTTGATTACTAGAAAATATGAATGATCCATTTTCCTTAATTGTTGTTTGAATTTGCAGGTTAATGGATGTGGTTATTTTCAATGGCATGATGAACCCGTTTCTGATAGAGTGAGGAGGTTGTTGAATGAAATGAAGTTAGAGAGGAGGATGATGCTAGCAAAAAACAAGCATTTGAAAGAAATGGGAAAAGGTGTATCAATTTTTGAGTCATAAATTGAAGAGTTATAGGATGAGTTAATGAAGTTGAAGAAAGAAAATATGATAGAGCTTGACATTGCAAGGAAGAAGATGAGAAAAGCTTAGATTGTTGCTTATGTGTCCTGGATCTTGTTAATTTTAATGTTTATATTGTGTCAGTAGTTATGGTGTAACTGATGTGCAGAAAAATGGTTATGGTTGTAAAAAAGGAGCTGCTTATATATTCCTCATGATGTTGATAATGAAATGGGTAGTATTTTACATCCTGTTGTATGGATTATCTACTTTTGCCATAAAACTATGCTAATATCTATTGAATTAATTAGTAAAATAAGTACTAAATTTGCTAGCATTGATAGAAATCAAGAAAAAAAACTTCAGCCATGACATTAATCATTAATAGCAAAATGAAACAAACAAAGCACCTAACCAATACACCAATTGAGCAAAACTAAGTTAAGTAAGTATTCAAAACAAAGGTTTTGTTAAGCTAAACAAGGCAGAAATAAGCTAAACACTAAACAACACTAATCATTGTTCTAAACTCTAAACAACACCAAACAACAACACCATCTAAGCTTCTCTGTTATTCTATTCCACTTTGTTCCTCAATTTCATTGTTGTTAGCTGCCCTTGCCTTTTTCCTAAGCATTTGTACATGAGCTTCACTATCATGTTGTAGCTACCTACTTTTCATAGTTGGTCTGCCCTGCCATTGCAGACCTGGTGCTTCGAAGGGAAGATTAGCAACAAATCAAACCTCAACCCCATCCCCCATGAAGTTGATCTTCCTAGTCGTGTTGCTTGTAGATAGCTATGAACATTTGCTTTTCCTTAGTTCCCTCTCATTTGGAATTGAAAATCTCCATTTTGGATTTATGTTATATGTGTGCTGATGTCTAAATGTGCTAGTATTACTCAAATCATATACCGTTGCATCCGACTGTCCAGGCTGCATCAAATATTAAGACCGTCTCATTTATATAAATTATCAACATAAGTACCCACATGGCACGACAATAACAAAGGCACATTATTGAAAAAGTTATAAACTTATATTATATGTACTCTTGCATGTGCTAATGTCAACTTAAAGGCCATATGCAACTTGAGTTTGTTTCCTTTTACCTTTGATGCACTGCCCACCTAAGCTTTTTGTTGAAACATTAGTTGTTGCCTTTCCTTAACCTCTCACACCTTGCATTCTAACTGTCCATGTGTTAGCAGGTCCAGTGGTGTGACCTGTGTTTCCCTAGCTTAGTTGAGTGCTAGGATCTTCAATAGTACTTTGTGTTCCTTGTGAACATGGGACAAGTATGCTCTGTGTTCTTTGCGAACTACCGTCCCTCTCCCTTGGTTTTTCCTAGTAAACAAACAAAATAGAGTACATCAATTCACCAACCACAACAATTATGCACACTGAAACACCAAACCAATTTTATAATGTGTGGACCAAAAAATTATCTCCATTCCAATTCAGCGTGGAAATTTCTCACAAATCCATATCACACATAAACAGCTCATATCATAGAAAAAAAATTTTCTTTTTTTAAAACACATAATTTTACCTGGTTTCCTTTGTTTGGACACTACCTTCTATTGTGTCCTATGTCCTTACAGAGACCACACCTTTGCTTGTTGCCCTTCTTCTTTAATTTTTCTGATGCAGTGCTGGTACTTGATTGATTGGGTTCACTCTTGGCCTTCCGCTCAGTTTAAGCTGTGGAGGTGGTTCAATGGACTGGTACAATGCACACTTTATAAATCATTTCCCAGGCACAAGTTGGATGGTTTTCTGATATGTAGCCAAGTATGTGCTCTTATAGTACAACTTCGAGATCTTTTCAATGGGATCCATTTTAGAGGGTACATTGCACAAATCCCATATGAATATGGGACACTTGTTAAATCCCAAGCCCGACAAGTGCATAGCTCTTTATCAATAAAAATAGTATGCTTATCTGACCCTTCACCAATTTTATAACCAACATTCCCATTGAACTCAACTTTACAACCAGCTACCATTCCCTTATTTTGTTAATACATAGTCGTATAACTTGGACTATAATCATTTGTCCACCTTTCAGTTTTAGCCTTATTATCTTTAATCCTATTCATTGCTTGAATTCAAATATCCTTTAGCATATTGATTATTGGTTTGTGCCCAGCTGCTAAAATCCATACATTAAAACTTTCTACAAAGTTGCTATCTACCATGTAGGATTTGCTTCTACTACTAAAGTATGCTCTACACCAATTGTGTGGAGAATACTTAAGCAGGTCCTCTACGAATGTTTTGTTTAGTTCTCCTAATTTGATGAGGCTGTCCTTGAATTCTTATTCGTATGTGCTCCAAGCATAAATTCAGAATTTCTTCGTCAGCTCTCCACCTCGCCACCTCTTAGACCAATTAGACCAAATGTGCCTAGCACACCAACAATGTTCCGTTTGTGGTAGCACCCTTAAAACAACATTAATGAGCCCCTAAAGTTGCATGTCAAGTACTTTGTATAACCATAAATTTCAACCAATCATAACTAAACCAAAAATCCAAAGCACATAATAACCAAATCACAATTAAACCAAATCAGAACTACAAAACTACATCCAACAAAAAATACAAAATAAGAAGTAATAAATTACTTACCTTTTGCATATCATAAATTACTATCAAATTGCTTCTATCACCTAATTCAAGCTCTTGTGCAAGCCTGCACATAAACTATCTCTAATTGTTAGTGTTTTCTTTGTCAATCACAGCCCACGCAGTGGGAAACATTTGTTCATTACCGTCAATCCCAACTGCACTAAGTAGCTGACCCTTGTATACCCCTTTTAAAAAAATCCATTAAGCCCAATTAAGGGCCTACACCATGCTTTCCATCCCTACCTGCAAGCTTCAAAGCAGATAAACATACGCATAAAGACCCTACGATCTTCTTTCAATGCATCAATCCATAACTTAATCTCAGCTTTAGTGTCGGGGTTGCTTCTCTTCAAGGCAGTAGCATATGCCTTTAAGTAACCAAACTCAACTCTGAAATTGCCATCTAACTTGTCAAGCACTATTCTCTTAGCCCTCTTACACTTAAAAACCAAAACACTAATCTTCAATAGTTCTTCAGTTTCTTGCTTCATATCTGCACACCTAAATGCTGGATTTTTATAGATCTTGTTCTTGAAATGCTTAGCTTGGAATTTAGCTGATGCACTTAGTAGTTTAAAGTCCCTGTAGCATTTATGCTCTGGATTCAATATTTTGACTGCCAACCTAGGGTGCTCACCACTCTTGGATATGAATAGCAAAAATGGATAGTCCTCTTCATTTTTGCACTTAACTCGCATCCTATTGGGTTCATTGGATTGATTTTGAAATTCAACCCAAGAGCTATAACATATCTCGCTATTGCTTCCCTTGCCTTTGAAGCATTAGCAAATGTCATGCCAAGTATGAAATGAGCATTCTCCTTATCATATTGAACTCTCTCTCTCGGTGCACTGCCATTTACTATCTCTTCTGCCTCTGCACCATCTGTGTCATATGATTCACTTGACTGCTCATCATGCTCACTTGTATAACCAGCAGGATGCACCTATGTGTATTGAGTAGCAACACCCTTATTGAGTACCCTAACTTCATCATCATTTACATTTGCATTTGAATTTGCATTGCATTTTCAAATGCATATGCATTTGAATTTACAGTTAGTTATATTTTTAGTTGCATTTGATTCTATGGTCCCATGTTCAGTTGCCCATGTCTCCTCTTCAAAAGCAGTTCTGCTTTCAGTTTCCCCACCAATCAAAAATCCAAAAGGCCTTTACTTATTTGAAGCACCTGGCTTCCAAATTTTGGGACATCAAATCATGGTCAGCAAAGAACTCAACCTCGCCAACCCAACTATTTTATGTTATCTGCTGCAACACTCTTCTTATGTTGTCATCATCATGCAGGAGAAATAGACCATCCTTCAGTGTATTTCCTAGCTCCAATACAAAAATTTTGTTCACATTTGGATAGCCTAACATCTTTTGGTATCTATACAAAATATCGTCATAGTTCAAATAGTCTAGGTCAAATTTTTCAAGCACATCCACATCCCCATCAAAATACATCAATTCGTCATTCTCACCCACTTGCCATTGTCCCCCATAGTTGAAAAACAAGTCAACAGTATTGTCCATTCTACCAATAAATAAAAAAAATTTTAATTTTTTATTTTAAATGTGCTATGTCTATGTTACTTTAACATAGATAAAGTTAAAATTCCAATGAAGAATCCAACAACTACATAGATTAGAGAAGATTACATTTTTTTATTTAAAAAAGTAAAAAAACTAACTTTTTTCAAATTAACATTCTCATTACATGTTGCTCTTTTCCTTCGATCTTTCTTTCTTTCTCTTTCGAAGCTATGTCTTCAATAATGGCTACCTATTTTGCTAATATTGAAGCTTTTTCATTAGGTTTCTATCCATGGTTTGGGTCGAAGATATCGTTTACAGAGTAAAGGCGCTGTAGCTTTAGTTTTTTTTTTATCCGTTATTGTCTTAAAAGGAGCAATTAGCTGACTTGGTTGAGAGAGTTATGTAGAAAAAATTGACTTATTTGCATGCTCGCTGCATCATTAAATAAATTTTTTTTTGTTAAAAAATGGCCACATAAGCAGGAGCTAACAGAGCTCTTAACTGTCGTGAAAGTGAGGGATTTATCCTCTGTGTTTTTTTAGTCAAAAAAATATTAAGAATTTATCTTCTTCACGGGATAAATATTAAGAGTTTAAATGTACTTTTTTTAAAAAATTTAACATAACAAAAAAATAATAAAAAATTTTAAATTAATTTTATAAATTACGATATTTTTAAAAAATAAATGGTCATTAAATATTTTGGTTCAGAATAGTCCGATGCCCAGTGGCAGTATTGAGTGTCTGTAAATTTACTTGTACGGCTTCAATAATGATGGAACAAGCAAACAAAATTTCGTAATCATCATCATCATTTTGACAGATAACAAAACGAAAAAAAAAAAAAGAAAAATCAGCAGACATTCAAAATACATATGGAGACAAATAATATATCTTCTGCAATCAATCAATTTTTTCTTTTATAAGAAGCAACAAAAAAAAAAAAAAAAAAAAAAAAACACACGTAAGGAGAGCAATTGACGCGATTAGCTATACTATTGGTTCCAAGTACTATGTACGTGTACCTATGAATAGGCCAAATAATAAAAGTATGAATTTTTATTTGAGGAGACCGAACATGAAAAACGAATCCTTTATTTTTTATTTTTTTTAGTGTTAAAAATTAATCACTTAATTTATAATAAAAAAAATACCATCTATAGTTATTAGCTAAAATTACTCATACGTTTTATGGTTTACGATAATTGTAGGTTGCATTATGATAAAATTTTTTAAATTAAAAGAGAAGAACATTAAGAAAATTTTGCAACTTCGACAATATTGTTATTGTCGCGTCCCCCGAGACTTAATGTTATTGTTATAGTGCGTTTATTTGGTAAAAATTAAATGTGAGAATCAAAATTAGAATAGGCGATTCCGATTTTTAGTGTTTGTTTGGCTAAAATTAACAAGGGAATGAGAATATGATTTCTCCATCAATGGAAATCATTATTCTCCTTTTTTTTTAAGAAATAACTTTTGATTCTTCTGAAAATCAAGTTAAATTAATTATAAATTGGTTAAATATTTAAATATTAATATTTATTTTTTAAAAATTATAAATAAAACATATAAATTAATAAAAATATGCATTAAATATTTGAATAAAAATATTTATCAAAATAAATAATTTTTATAATTTTTTTAAAATAATAATAATAATATTTTTATAAAAATATTTTATAATTTTAATTTTAATTTTAATATATAAAAATAATTATAATGTTAATTTTTTATATATTAAAAATAATTAGAAAATATTTTTTCATCAAAGAAATTTTAGTTGTTAAATGATACTTAATTTTCATACCCATTACCATTTCCTAGTGAAAGCAAACACTTTTTTCAAATTTTCATTCCCTTTCCCATTCTCTCACATTCCGATTCCGATTCCAGAGTACGAACCAAGCACTCCCTTAGCTAAATCAAATTCTAAAGAGAAATTTGTATTTAGTTTTGTTAATAATGAAATATATCTATATTAATATAATTTCTTATTTTGTTATGGCTCAATCTTCTTTATTTCATTTGTTAGTATTTAGAGTTTATTGTACTTTAATTGATCTAATTTGATCGAGACATGACCACAAGGACAATAAATAAAGTCGATAACTACTAACTAATATATTTTAATCCGGATAGAATCACAAGAGCAATAAAAAAATATTAATAATTAATTTAATGTGATTAGCTCAAATTTTAAATATTATTTTAGCAAAAATCATTTATGCCAGTTAATATTAATGGTTTGTTAATAATTAAATATATTTATATTAGTACTCCCTCTCCCATAATATTTAGCAAAGTTTCTTTTGCATACAGATTAACGAAATTAGTTAATTATAGTTATTTTGTATATTTTTATCATTTTATTACTAAAATACCATTATTAATAATTTTTTTATTTTATCAAGTATGAAACATTTTACAAAATAATTTTTTTTTAATGTTGTTGATAAAATCACAACTTTAGAGAAGAGTAGATAAATGGTTATAAAAAAAAAATAGTTATAGTAAGTATAATATATTCAAATAAAATAACGTTGGAACTTCAACGTATTTATATTAAACATATAAATTTGAAGTAAAAAACTAGTAGTATTATCTATATAATTAATAAGGATATTACAAACATTTACTTAATCAACTATCATCCTAAAAAGAAAGTTGATAAAATTTTGAGACAAATAAAAAATGAAATTTTGCCATGGAGGAAGGGAGTGTAATTTATTATTTTGTCCTGTCTCAATCTTCTTTATTTCATATGTCAATGTGACTTAAATGTTAGTATATGCTTATAATTCAGACAAGATAGCAACTGTTCAAATAATTGATGGACTATTGCTGGCCACAAAATACCTATAAACGGTGTCACCCAGTGACCAACCTGGTGCCCTCTTCATTTTTTCCTTGAATCTAAAACCATATCTTCTCATTCAAATAGCTTCATTTTTTGTTGATTGAGCATTTAAAGAAATGGGAAGATCTCATCAGGGCTATGATGCAAATGCCACGAGGAGAGGTCAGTGGACTGCAGATGAGGACCAAAAGCTTTTCAGCTACATTCAGCAACATGGCCCTGGAAACTGGAGTTTGTTACCACAGAAAGCTGGTGATCAATCAATTACGTACCTTATATATACATATGTGTGTGTTTATGGGTTAAATTTTTCTTATGAAATTTTGGTTTTGTAGGGCTTAAAAGATGTGGGAAGAGCTGCAGACTTAGGTGGATTAATTATTTGAGTCCTGATATTAAGAGGGGAAATTTTAGTTTAAATGAAGAAAAAACTATTATTCAACTCCATGCTCTTCTAGGCAACAGGTATTCAAATCCATATTCATTGTAACCTGTGCATTCTTCATGCATTTTTAGCTTAACGTTGTTAAATCAGTTAAGCTCCTATGATCATAAGTAGTAGCAAGTGCATATATATGAACTTTGCAACTATTGTTTTGTTCCAGATGGTCAGCAATAGCCATGCACTTGCCCAAGAGAACTGACAATGAGATCAAGAATCATTGGAACGTGCGTCTAAAGAAACGTTTAGCTATGAGTGGGATCGATCCAGTAACCCACAAATCAAGAATCTTAACCGTTGGCTCTACCAATGCCTGTGACTCCAAGAATGCAGCAGCAAACCTTAACCACGTGGCTCAATGGGAGAGTGTTCGACTCGAAGCTGAAGCTAGATCAGTCAGAGAATCCAAACTGCGCCAAAACGAGCAGCTGGCTGCAGCTAGCTCGGAGCTACACAACAACATGGGTGCTAGCAGTTCTGCACCACCGCCAAGATGTTTGGATGTACTAACAGCATGGCGAAACATCGTAGGCAATAGCAGCAGCAGCAGCAACAACTATGGGCTTGGAACCGGATTTAGCAGTGCAAATGCTGATCTTGATTGGCTAACATGCAGTCTAAATGATGCAGACATGGTTGAATATGATGGTGAGAGTAACGATGACCAGACCAGCAGGCAGCAATATTCGGGGTTAAAAGGAGGAGAGCAACAGCATATTATTGCTGAAGAGGACATGAACGTGATCTGGGATATGGGTGAAGAACTCTACGGAAGACATCTTTGGAATGAGATTAATGATGATTTAGTTATGTTTGTTTTGTGACATTATGGTTTTGGTGTGGTTGTTTGTTTTAGTTGCAATTAATTGTTGTAGAACCTGAGAGGTTTTTGTTTTGTTAATTTAGGAGCAACAAGTGTTTATTACGTTTCTTAAATGTACTGAAATGGTTTATTAATTCTGCAAGTCAGTTAAGTTGTTGGTTTTTGGTGATAAAACAAATTAATATATGGTGCCTGTCTGTTGTGGTAATCAAGTTTGAGACATTTCAAAAATGGTGGCAGCTGCATGCCAGAATTGATATTTATCTACCGGTTTTCATAGTGTGAAAAAGAAAAGACACTGCTGATTCACTTCCCCATCACCATGCATTTGATACTGAAGCACCAGCTGATACAACGATCAAGAATCGGTCCCTGGACCACTCAGCATTGGCTGGATGGGAATTCCTAATATATCTCCGCTTCATGACGTATCGCTCCCCTAAATCTCATCCCTAAAATTCTTATATATCTATATCTATAATATATATAAATGTACAAATGGGAGAGGACAAATAAAATTATAAAAATGTCTTCACTTGTTATTATATAAAAATTGAATAATTTAATCATTTACTAATAAAAATAAAATAAAATTAATTAAAACATAATTTTAATTTGATTTAAAGTCTATTTCCTATTTTAATTAGGTTAACTTATATTTTATCTCTAATAAAAATTTAACTAACTAAAATATAATTCTAATTCAATTAAAAGTATGTTTCCTATTTTAATTAGATTGACTTATATTTTATCTCTAACAAAAATTCTAATGTTGAAAGTATATTTTCTATAATAATTAGGTTAACTTCTATTTTATAAAAACTAAATTAATTACAATATAATTCTAATATAATTGAAAGTATATTTTCAATTTTAATTAGGTGAACTTTTATTTTATCTCTAACAAAATTAAATTAAATTAATTACAATGTTATTTTAATTTAATTGAAAGTATATTATAGGAAACATGTTTTTAATTAATTTAATTTGCTAATAAAAATTAAATTGACTTAATTAAAATGTAATTCTAATTTAATTGAAACTCTATTCCTATTTTAAATTAGGTTAACTTCTATTTTATCCCTAATAAAAATTGATTTAATTAAATTATAATTCTAATATAATTGAAAGCATGTTTCCTATTTTAATTAGGTTAACTTTTATTTATCTTTAATAAAATAAAATAAAATTAAAATGTAATTCTAATTTAATTGAAAGTATATTTATTATTCTAATTAAGTTAACTTCTATTTTATCTCTAATAAAAATGAAATTAATTAAAATATAATTCTAATTTAATTGAAAGTATGTTTTCTATTTTAATTATGTTAATTTATATTTTGTCTCTAACAGAATTAAATTGATTAAATTTTTAGAGATAATTTTGTTCAAAATATATATTTTTCTATTTTAATTAGGTCTACCTATATTTTATCTAATATAAATCATATTAGATAACATAATTTTATAAGTCTTATTATATTAAATTTAATAAGTAAATAATTAAAATCAAAATTAATAAATTTTATGAAAATAGGAAAAATATATAATTTGTTTCAAAAGTAG
>CATIWM010524004.1:0-13881 GCA_949671775.1 Mallotus repandus | reverse complement strand
AAAATAGAAATTGAGGTGGAGAAAAGAATTATGCTAAGACATAAAATAAATAACAATTAAAATAAAGGAAGTCATGTAGTGGAGATGCATATATGGAAATAATAAATAAAAAAAATATAAGAATGAGATGAAAGTAGAGATTATGATAATGAATGATAAACAGAATAACAAAAGAAAGTACTTGAGAATTGGGAAATATCATGATAATGGAAATAAATATATAAATAAAAGATGAACAATTATAATGAAATAATTAAAGCAAAGAAATAAAAAATTATAGCTTGAACATGTAAAGAAAATGAGATTAGAGATGGAGAGTATAGAATTGTAGAGATTGCAATTAAAATAAAATAAGCAAATAAATGAGTAATAGAGCATAAAATAAATAAAAGAGAAAGTTGAGAGTAGAGATTGAGAACTTGATAATAAGATGAGCAATATATAATATTTGGACAATAAATAAAATGCTTGAAAACTAAATTGCAATAACAATAAATGTTAATGGTTAGTCTAGTTAGCAATGTTAGAAATTGAGAGAATGAGGGCTTTCAGATTGATAATGATGCAGTGAAACAAAAAGAAAACAGAATTTAAAGTTGAAACAACTCTAAAACTGCTTGAAATAAACAAGAGTTGAGGTTGAAACAACCTATAACTCTTAGAGAACAATATGTTTTAATAACACAAAATAACAGAAATTTTATTAATAAAAGATTGATCATAAAACTACAACAATTCAGCTTTATATAGGCTGCTAAAATGAGAATACAGTTGGTCATTACTTTAGTCAAGGATTGGCAGCCTGCAATGCTAAAAAATACACATAAAAGTCACCTAAACACAATTGAAATTTGATATAGGTGCCTTTTGGAAAAAGAGTTTAGAAGCTGTAAATGTTGAAAATAAGTGAATAAAACACCCTAAACTCAGCTGAAACACAACTGATTATTGACTAATAAAAACAACCTATGTTGACTAGGCAAATGAAGAAGGGAAAATGTGGAAATTGCAAAAATGTGTTACTATTGTCCTACATCAGTCCCCTCCACTTATAAAGAACTCGTCTCTGAGTTGATTTGTTCCTTGGATTCTTCGGAGTAGAAAGTGTAAATATTGGCCACATTGAAAGTCTTTGATATGCCTATAGTATTAGGAATGTCAATAATATAAGTGTTATCATTGATTTTCTTAAGAATTTTGTATGGCCCAATCTTCTTTGGTGTCAACTTGCCATGATTTCCTATTGGTAATCTTCCTTTACGCAAATAGACCATCACATCATTTCCTTCTTTAAAAACTTTCTTCCGTCAATGGATATCAACATGTTCCTTATACTTAGCGTTGGAAACCTCAATTTGTTCACGTACTTTCTTTTGCACTATCTGAATATGATTTGCTAAATGTTCAGCTGCAATTGAATACCCTGGTATTTTAGGCAGAGGAACCAAGTCTAAAGTATGGTGAGGAGCCCGACCATAAATGCCTTCAAATGGGGATTTACATGTGGTACGACTTTGCATGTTATTGTATGCAAACTCTGCTTGTGATAAAAATAAATCCCATTACTTGGGACGATCACTACAGAGGCATCTGATTATATTACCCAAGGATCAATTTACTACTTCAGTCTGTCCATTTGTCTGTGGATGAGAAATAGCGCTGTATTGCAAGTTTGTATCGAATCAGTGCCACAAAGTTCTCCAAAAGTGACTAAGAAACTTTGTATCCCGATATGAGGTAATGGTCTTTGGTACCCCATGCAAACGCACAATTTCCCTGAAGAAGAGATTGGCTATATTAGTAGCATCAGCAGTCTTATGGCATGGGATGAAATGAGCCATTTTGCTGAAATAATCTACTACCACAAAGGCTGAATCTTGTTGTCTTTGTGTACAGGGTAACCCTAACATAAAATCCATAAAGATATCTTCCCACGAGTAGTCTGGTACTGGTAAAGGTGTATACAAGCTAGTATTCTATTATTGCCCCTTTGACATTTGACATACATGGCATCATTGTACAATTCTTCCCTTTTTAACTGTGGCCAATAGTAACGAGCTTCAACTAAAGCAATCGTTTTGTCTCGCCCAAAGTGTCCAGCTAGCCCTTCATAATGTAGCTCTTTGATTATGTTTTCTCTTAGGGAACAATTTGGTATGCATAAGCGCGTTCCAAAGAATAAATACCCATCATGTATAAGAAACTCACTAGGTTGGCCACTAGAGCAGTGATCCCAATATTCTCCAAAATCAGCATCAAAGGCATATAGATCTTTAAAAGTCTCAAATCCTATGACCTCTGCATGTAGAGTACGCATTAGAGCTACCCGTCGGCTGAGTGCATCAGCTACCTTGTTTTGTTCTCGAAAGTTATGCTTCAAGGTGAATGTAAACTATTAAAGAAAAGTAACCCACCTTGAATTGAATGCATGCGGTTGTGGCTTTGGGGATTGTTGATGAATTTAAGAGCTTAATGGTCAAAATGTAACACAAACTCTCGTTATACCAAATAATGCTTCCAGTATTTGAGTGCTTGCACAATAGCATAGAATTTAAGCTCATAGGTGGACCAATTTCTTCTGGCTTCACTAAGTTTCTCACCATAAAATGCTACTGGATGATTTTCTTATGAAAGAACAACGCTAATACCCACAATAGAAGCGTCTGTGTGCACTTTAAAAAGTTTTTCAAAACTTGGTAAGGCTAAGACTGGAGCATTGGTTAGCTTTTCTTTAATCAATTAAAAGCTCTTTTCTGCAGCGTCAGTCCACACAAATGGTCCTTTCTTGAAGCAATCAGTCATGGGACTTGCTATGCTACTGAAGTTATGTATGAAATGTCTGTAGAACGTTGCTAAGCCATGGAAAGAGTGCACTTCAAAAATGGTTTTAGGTAATGGCCACTCCCGGATTGCTTTAACCTTCTCATCATCCACCATAATGCTAGTGTCACTTACAACATACCCAAGAAAGATTAGTTTGTTGGTCATGAAATTGCACTTCTTGAGATTGGAATACAACTTAGTCTCCCTTAAAGCAGCAAAAACTTGTTGCAAATGTCCATAATGAAGTTCTGGTGTCTGACAATAAATAAGTATATCATCGAAATAAACGACGACAAACTTACCCATGAGTGGCTTAAAAACTTGGTGCATAAGCCTCATGAAGGTGCTGGTGCATTTAAAAGTCCAAAAGGCATGACTTTTCATTCATACAATCCTTCCTTAGTCTTGAAAGTTGTTTTCCATTCATCTCTCGGATGGATACATATTTGGTGGTAGCCACTCTTCAAGTCTATTTTGCTAAAAATTTTGGCTCCTTTTAACATGTCAATCATATCATGCAAACAAGGGATGGAAAATCTATATTTCACTATGATTTTGTTGATAGCTTGACTGTCAACACACATGCGCCAACTGCCATCCTTCTTTAGTGTGAGTAGGGCTGGTACTACACAAGGACTCATACTAGTCTGCACTACTCCTTTCTTCATAAGCTCTTGAACTTGGCCTTATAGAATTAAATGCTCTTGAGGACTCATCCGATAATGTGATAAGTTTGGTAAACTTGCTCCCATAACTCAGTCAATAGCATGTTGAATGTTACGCATGGGTGGTAGACCATCTGCCAGTTCTTTTGGAAAAAGTTTAGCATACTCGTCCACGAGTGGTTGTAATGCCTCTGGTACTTTGGTAGGCCTACCTTCACCTTTGGCAACCAAAGCAATTAATTCTTGATTTTCTTCAACTTCCTCCAAAATTCTATTTGTGTCTAAATGAGATCACCCCTCCACTTTAGGAGTTTTGGGACGTCCTTTTACATTTAAGGGAACAAGGACAATTTTCTTTCCATCCTTGTAAAAGGTGTAGAAGTTGTCTTTTCTTTTATGAAATACTTGATAATCATATTGCAAAGGCCTCCCTAGAATGACATGGCTCACATCCATATCGATGATGTCAAAGACAAGCTCATCAAAGTAAACACCACCAATAGAAAATGGAATTTTGCATTGCCTAGTCACCTCTTATTGATGTCCGTTTGAAATCTAACCAACTAGGTATGGTTTTGGATGGATTGTTATTTGCAGCTTCAATTTTTCTACCATAATAGTTGCCACAACATTTTCCTCACATTCGCTATCAATGCCTCGATCCCACACATAGCCTCCCACTTTATAAGTGGTTTTAAACATTTTGTTGCGTTGTGACTCTTGAAGCGGTTGTTTCATAGTTTGTAGCATATGTCGAATCACATTTAGTTGTCTTCCTTCTTCAGCATAAGCATATTCAACTTCCTCAACATTTGTATTACACTGATGGTTTTCCTCATTGTAGTCACCATGTTCATATGATAGTTCTTCCGTTAGTGCTTCTTGGTTGACTAGATTGACTCCTCTAGTCCTTGGTTGAGGGCAAGTGTTAGATCTATTCCCGGTTATGCCACATCGATAACACTTATCATGTGTTGGATAAGCATAAGGATTAGGAGGTTGGTTCTTCCTTTCAGCTTATTGTCCGAAAAACCTTTGTTATTAATTGGGACCTTTTTGAAAAGTTTGTGTAACGGGACCAGGTGCTACACGTTTTCCTTCCACTCCATTGGCATGTCAAAAAGGAGGTTGCGCTTGTTGCCCTTCAATTGATGCTTCTTTACCCTTATTTTGGGTCATATTTCATTAAGAAGATTCTCCCATGTATGACTTATAGGGTTGTTATCAGTGAGTGTAAAATCTGTTATTTTAGGTCTCAGCTTTAATTGCAAGTTGAATGGCCTCACAAAGATTCCACACATCTCGAACACCCAATCTATCTTGGATGTTTGGCCTCAATCCACCAATAAACCTTGCTGCCCATTGTGATTTGATTTCAGAAAGGTCATTTTGGGTAAACAACCGAAAGAACTCAGTTGAATAATCTCGCACTGAATGATCTCTTTGCTGATAATTTTGATATTGATGGAATAAAATTTCATCATAGTCACGTGGTAAGAAATTACCCTTAAGTAATTGTTTCATTCACCGCCAGGATCTTATTTGTGTTTTCCCCATATGAACTCGTGACATCTGCTCCTACTCCCACCAAGCTGAAGCACCTCCCTTTAGTTTGTAAGCCACCAATTTGACCTTTTTGTCATCGGGATCTCCATATAATTGAAGAATCTTTCTACTTCATTAAGCCAATCCAAAAATTCTTCAATGTGTAGTTGGCCATTGAAGGTAGGAACCTCCATCTTTAATTGGTACTCAAAATTTCCTCTAAAACGACCTAAATCAGGTCTGCCATTGTAGTTTCTCACTTGATTACGCCTCATGTTTGCATGTGCAGGAGTCTCAATCTCCTCATCACTGCTATCATCAAGTTCTCTTTGAACATGCCTATGAATTGGCATTTCTAAATTCCACGGGGGCTGATTTAGAAGATTTCCTTGTGGTTCTAGTGGTGGTGGCTCTACCCGATCATGAGGACCATCGTTGATAGGTGCAGCAGCCTATAGCTCAACTTGCAGCCCTTCAAAAGAGGTTTGCAAGCCTTGGAGAACCCGTAGAGTCTCCCTCTGCAGATCAATCATGGTTTTCATGTTATTGGAGGTTGAATCTTCGGTATTAGCCATCTCCTTTTTTGCAAAATGTGATTCTTGTAGGGGAAATCCCGTCTCTGATACCACTTGATATGGTGAAACAAAAAGAAAATAGAATTTAAAGTTGAAACAACTCTAAAACTGCTTGAAATAAACAAGAGTTGAGGTTGAAACAGCCTATAACTCTTAGAGAATAATATGTTTTGATAACACAAAATAACAGAAATTTTATTAATAAAACACTGATCATAAAACTACAACAATTTAGCCTTATATAGGCTGCTAAAATGAGAATACAGCTGGTCATTCCTTTAGTCAAAGATTGGCAGCCTGCAATGCTAAAAAATACACCTAAAAGTCACCTAAACATAGTTGAAATTTGATACAGCTGAACAACCCTTTTTGAAAAAGAGTTTAGGAGTTATAAATGTTGAAAATAAGTTAATAAAACACCCTAAACTCAGTTGAAACATAGCTGATTATTGACTAATAAAAATAGCCTATGTTGACTAGGCAAATGAAGAAGGGAAAATGTGGAAATTTTAGAAATGTGTTACTGTTGTCATACATCAGATAATGAGAGATATATAATGCAATGAATGATGCTAATGCAAATGCATGCTCACAAAAGCATTAAATAAATCTGGAGTGCATGCAAAGGATAATGCATGATACAAACCGAGAAGCATGCAAAATGATGCAATTTTGGGAAGCATACAAATATACAAGTGATGCAAGCTGGGTAGCATGCAAATATGCATCTAGAGGATCTAAAAATGAGCACACACATAATAATGATACACATCAAGCAAATGATATACATAAAGGCACATGAATGCATGATAATGCAATAAGGCAAAGAAATAAGTAAATTGGTTAGTAATAATAATTAATAAAAAGAGAAAAATTGGTTAGAGGCAATAATCAAGTGATAAGACAAAGGAAAATTGATTAGAAGTCAAAAGAATGAAAATGATGAATAATATCTTAGAATACACCAATTTAACCAATAATGATCAATTAATGCATATAAGGACACAAATTGAACACAAGTCCATAAATACACAATAGACTCAATAATGACAAATCGAACTCATAAATATTACTCAACCATGGAAATATTGGTTAAGATTCAACAAAAGGCACATAGATCATATTTAAATCTTTTGGAAGTACCAATTTTACAATTAATGGTCAACTAGTACTCCTAAGATCATAAAATGCACAAAAGCACAAATAAATAAAAAATATGTATGCAAAACACACACAAGCTTATATAATCATACATTAAACTTAAAAATTATCACAAATTAATAACAAGAAGCATGCACACAAGAATCACAACAAGAGTCACAAAATCAATACAAATTTACAAGTTTCACCCAATACACATACATAACAATACACACATACTTTAAGACATAAAATACCCAAAAATAGGTCACTAAATTAGCACATAATCAAATCACAAACTAAAATTCACAATCAAGAATGCACAAGAAGCAACACAATGTTGATCATCAACCAAAAGCTCAATCAAAACCAAAACAAACAAGTAAATGAAATAGCTTTAAAACAAAAGTTGAGTATTAAAGATAAATATTTTAAGAATGAAAATAAATTGGAAAAATATTAAATTTGATCATCCTAGGACCTTTTAGACTCATTTAAATGATGTGTGATCATCATAGAACATGTATAAGTCATTAGGACCATTATCGGAGGAGCAAAATGTTTGGGAGCTCAGACATGGATGGTTCGTTTTGCCATCTGAAAAACTAGATTTAGAATGCTAATAGCTGATCTGAGAGCCTCCAACAACCGGTTTTGAAGGAAGAACAACTAGTTTTGCCAAGAACATTCGGTTTTGCAAAGAACAAGCAATTCTTGTTCAAAACACGAATTTTAATGGCCCTAAACCCAAAAATTAAAAAATCAATTAAAAAAATATTTTATAAATTTTTCAGCCTTAGAATATGAGATTAAACTCACCAAAAATAAAGATTGAATTGAAAAATGGAGATTGAAAGCAAGTAGAGTAAAGTGTACAATAGGTTGTTTTCTAGTTGTTTGTTGGTTGTGTTTTAGTTGTTGTGAGTTTAGTTTTGATTTAATTTGATGTTTTTGCATTATGGGAGGATTAATGAATGTTTGGGAGTGTTTTTAGGCTAAGAATTGGATAAAAGTTGGGTAAAGAAAGGTGAGAGAAAAAGGATGGATGAGGAGAGTGTTTATTTTGGCATTATTTTGGCTTATTTGTTCTATCTTCTCTCTTTTTTTTAGTTTTTTCTCACTCTAACTTTTTGCTACAGGAATTTTCCCTCTCTTATTTTGGCTCTCCCCCCTAAAATGCTTCCTCAAACCTTCTATTTATAGGCAAAGGCTTGGTGGTATAATTGTAATTAAGTTACAACTACAAGGGGTATTATTTCACACTGCAAGACAAAAGTACACACTTGTACTACTCTTAATTTGACACTTGTCCAAGAATATTCTTAAATAGAATATTCTTTACTTGGTCACTACTCCTAGGAAATTATGCAATATTTTATTAGACGCGTGGACTTAGTTTAACCACCGGAGGTCACAAATTTGACTTTTTGTGAAGTGGTCCACACTGACACGTTATAATGTTAAAAGGCAGTTTTAGATTGAAATTCAACTTCGAGGACTCGATTTGACCTCTGAAAGGGTCTGTTGACCAAAGTTTGACATTTCATTTCACGGATTCCTAAGGTTAAACCGAAGCTCCTAGGTTGAAAACCAGTTTGAAAAATAGACACTATAGACACAAAAACTGTCTTTTTCAAGACTTTACTATTTGAATAAATAAACAAGACTTGACACAAACTTTCACTCTCTCAATCATCAAAACCTCTTTCTCAAGGTTAGGTTTGGTTTCAAAAAGGTTTGGGTTGGTTCTCGGATAGGGTTTTAGGGTTTCAAATGGCTTTGAACTTGCTTTTCAATGATCAGTCTTAATCAATCTCATCTGATGGTGAGATATTTTTCTACTTTCATTATCGGTCATCAGGGTTTTGAAAAATGACCCTAACACAGATAAAAAGTATTATCTCCTAGGATGGGTAGTCCGGTCATCACAAAGACGTCTAGCAAAGTGATGGTCATATGACCAAAATGAAAGACAAAACAATTACAGGTGGGAGACCAGAACCTTAGTGCAGCTGAGAGAAGAGAGGGCCGGTATGTGACAGGCTTCATTACCATCTAGATAAACAGGGAAATGCTAAACTGATCCTATAAAGTACTGCATTCAGGTTTTAGCTTTTCTACCCACTTATTCCAATCTTTATAAGGTCATATCCAAGATTTGGGGTGAGATGGAGTAGCCTTGCAATCTTTGAGGAAAACAAAATCCTTGGTTGAAGAACTAAGATAAGGAAGTGGAGGACCTTCCTTGGGAATCGAATAAGAGGGTTAAGGTAGTAGGGTAATTAGAATGCCATTTCTCCCTCTATATTAAAAGTACTTGAAATTTATAGTTGAGATGAGAAATGAAAAAAGAGAAGATTGAATGGATAAAGAGGTGAAGAAATATTTACCTGATGTCAAGGTTGGTAGGACAAGGACCTATTTTGATATCCTTAATAATTTTGAGTTTAATTACCTGTGGAATTAAATGTTAGAAGAATGGAAGAGTAATAAACTCAATAGTGATATTTGGTAAAATAGCCAAATACAATAAGGTATACCTCAAGGTTGTCCTTGGCCTCCTCAAAGTAGACAAGAGTCTCAGGAATAGGGGTAGTGCATAAAGCTGCTAACTAGTTGAGAAACGAAAAATCTCAGTATAATGAGTGGTTCTAATTTACAAGACAGAGGTGATAGAAATAAAAAAAAATACATGTTCTGGTGTAAACCTTGCAGCACTGCTATAATCTGAAGCTAGACGAGGTGGGGTGTGGCTTAGGGCATTTGAGGATTCATGATTCATTTTCACTAGAAGTAGATAGAAAATTAGTAAGAAAAGATAACCATATCAAGATCAAGATAAGAGCAGAAATCCCCAAAGTGCATAGTAGAGCAAATAAATATTTGCTAAATTTCCAGGCAAAGTTTAGGCCTTAGGATAATAAATACCTTGAGATAGAATGAGTCATATGAATATATATGATTTTGGCAACTTATTGCTAAAACAAATATTTTTTGCTCTAGGAAAGTAAATGGAAGTGGTTGTGGTTTTCTAAACCACATGCTTATTTGCAATAATACACGGAAACTTCATTGGCCATCATTGGCTAGTTTGCATGAAAAATTGAAAGAGTGCTTTTCCCCAAAGAAAATAACTAACAAGAAAATTAAGGAAATGCAAAGCAAACAAATTCTGGAAGGTTAAGTTTTGGTAGATTCTTACTAAAATAAATCTGGGAAAAAGTTGTTAAAAGAAGAGAATGATGTACTTTAATGATTTTCCCAAGCCAAAAATTTGATAAGGTAAAATATATTTTGGTCTCAAGATTAAAATAATTATTACTTATCTAAGGACCTTCAAGATTAATGACTATGTTGATGTCAAGGTTAAAAAGGGTTTACCTCATAAATTATATCATGGATATATTACTATTGGTTGAGGTCAACAAGCAGGTTAGTAACAGGGCTTAGGCTAAAATAGTACTAATTATGACTTAATGCAGTCATTTTAAGTTAAGTCCATGGAAATTTTTTGCTAAAACATTCTTCAATTTTGCCAAGATGAAGTAAATGTGAATAAAAACATGGAAATAATAATTTAAGTGGCTAAGGGTAATTTAAGGAAGTATGGCACTATAAAAGATTAATTTTGGCTACAATTGCCAAAATAGGACAAGAATAAAATAAAATAAATTGCATTTTTAATTTTGGCCAAATAAGGCTAAAATTGTTCTTTAAATAAAAATTTTGGCTTGGAGAGGTAAAAATAATATTTATTTCCCATAGTTTTATTCTGGCACATTACGCTAAAATACAATTTGTTATGTTAGAACATTTAGCCAAAAGTTTTATGTTGCAAGATTTTTTTCAGGCTAGAAATTAGGAAGGATGTACACTAGGACAAAGTTAGGCAAAGAAAAAGAATGACCTCTATACTGAAATTAAATTGCTAAATTAAATGCTTAGATAAAATGAGCCAAGTAAGTGAGTCTTGGCTAAAGAAAAATAAAGAGTGTACACACTAACTTACATGCTAAGCTTGCTTGAGAGTAAAGGTTAAATTTATTTTTGGCTTTTAAAGTTAGCACTAATGGTGTGACATTTAGAGTGAATATGCATGTGACTATGACAAGAATATAAACTTTGGCCATGTCAAGGAAGAAATAAAAGCCAAAAATTGGTGCTTGAAGTCTAAGCCAAATTCAAAGTTTTCTACACTAAAATCTCAACATTTTTGGCTAAAATAGTTTGGCTATATGAGTAGCTAAATTGACATCCTTCCTAAACATATAAATGCTTGATAATTGGCCAAATAATTGAAAGAAAGCCAAACCATGAATAAATTTTTGGTTAAAAGTGCATTTGAAATTCAAGAATGAAATGTTATTTTAACATGATTTGTTGAAATATGAGGAAAGAATTAAAATATGAATTTCACTCTTGGACAAGTATTCATGCAAATGAAGCATTCAAGATAGATTTGCAAGTTTAAAAACCAAATTTAAATAGAATTTATTTGGCTAAGAGTTTAAAGTCATTCTTCATGCAAATTAAAGATGTGGAATTATTTTGGCATAGATTTGCCAAAGTAAAAGCTGAAATTTTACAAAGGCCAAATGAACTAAATTTTTTGGCTAATATACATGTTTTGCATTCTTCACATCTCAAAGCATTTAAAGATGGACAAGTCTTGAAAAAGTGGCCAAATATGTGGTGAACATGTTTATGGTGGTTTTTGGCATAAGCTGCCAACATATGAACAAAGAAACAAAGAGTGAATTTTCTTATAGGAAATTAATTTTTTAAAATTAGAATTTTAAATTTTGAATTTACTATTCTTGATAAAATCTAAGTGATCTAGAAAATTAAGATTACATTCGGTAAAAAACTTGACCAAAGGAAATTAACTTCACTTGGCTAAAGCAAAATGCATAAAAAGTTCAAGATGAAATTCCATGCAACTTGGAGAAATAAACATTATTTTGGCATGAAAATTGCTAAAATAAACATCCAATTTTTAGATAAAGCTTAATGGACAAGAATGATAAATTTTGGCTACAAAAAGTTGCAATCTCAACATATATCAAGCAATTTGAAATGGCCAAGATCATCAAATTAATAGTATGTAGCTAAATTATCATAGCCAAATACAACAAGATTTACAAATGTCGAATTAAAATTTGGTATTTGGCTAGTTACAAGCAATTTCTTTAAGGGATAAAGTACATTTAAATAGCAAATACATTGTTCAAGCATCAAGCCATAAATCACCAAAACCACATGAATGAGCATCAAAGCACAATAATTCCCAACCAATTTATTCAAAGAAAAAGAAAACAAGGAAGAAAGAAAATAAATTACCTCTTTTCTTCTTCCTAAAATGCACTTTAGAGAAGAATTTTTCTTGGGAAAGTGATTTAAACTTGCTTGAATGATTTGAGAAATTTGCAAAACCAACAATTGGAGCTTGAGCTACTGTGCTAAAATTGAAAAATCCGAGTGAAGCTTGTGCAGAAGTAAAATAAAATCGCCAATGGTTTTTCGGTGGAGTCAGCAGCATATGGTTCAGGTTGAGGCCAGCGGGCACCGATCGCTGGCTCTAACCCATTGCTGATCGAAAGTGTCGCACAGGATAGCAGTACTCTGCTGCTTGCTGTTATGCGATTTAGGCAAGCAACATGCAACTGCTTGTTGGTTGCTAAGTGGAGGAAGGCAACTTCTGGCTGCTATTCAATGATGGTGCAGGTTGGCAGACTGGTGGGGGCTGCTCTGGTGTTGTTTGGCAATGGAAGAAGTGCTATCTAAAAAAGAAAAGAAAGGGAAATAGGGAAAAGAGAAAAATAGGAAAGAAAAAGAAAATTTGGGAAATTTTTGGGAGAATGAGAGTCTAAGGATTTGGTTATTTGGGGAGATTTTAAAATTGAAAAATTTTGGAATTGATTTGAAGGAGATATCAAAGGATGATTTTTTAGAGATAATTTTGAAACACTGGGTTCTTAAGCAAGTGAATTTTTTGCTTGGGGATTTTTTACTTGGGAATTTTATTCTTAAGGAAAATTTGAGAGAATTGAAGATTGATGGTTGTTGGATTGTGGTAAATGATCATTAATTGCAAAATTCAAATTTTGATTTTTGGAATTTGAATTTTGGACTGGAAGATTAGGACGGTGTTCTTAAGCAGATGAAGATGGAGATTTAGGATAGTAATATTTTTTAGCCCATTTGCCTCTTTCCAACAGTATATCTAAATTGTCTTTATAGGCTTATTCTCGTTCCCAATTTTCTCAATTCTTTTGAACCTCAAGAGGAGTAATTACTCTCCAATAATATTCATCAAAATCACCAAATTTTACTTTAGGTATAGGCATGAGCGAAAGAAATTGGATAAGGAGAAAAGTAAAATTTTGGTTGCAAATTTCACCTTTTTGTGTTTATATGTGTGAGAGTAGGCTTAACTAGGCTTTGATCACATGTTAGTTAGCATTAGGTTTAGCCCAAGCTAAAAACATGTGGGGACCATTGCTTGTACCCAAAATGAATTTAGGCTAAAGATTATAAGCCCATTATTTTTAATTTGATTCAAAATTAAAAAGCCCAATTTGAATAATTAAGGTCCAATTTGTAGAAACTTATGGAGGATAAGAGCTGGAGGAATCTAGAAGCAATTGTTCATATTCACAGGAGGCTTGGGGAAAATTATTACTTTAGAGTTTTAAGAATTTACTGCTATGCGAATTTATTTCTTTAAAATGGAAGACTTCTGAGTTGTAGCCATTATTTAGAGAAATAAATTCTACAAGTATAAAAGGCAAGGGAATTGATGAGAATCCTAATCAGACAAGGATTCAAAAGGTGACAAGGAATCCTAATCCAATAAGGATTCAAGATGTGGCAAGGAATCCTAAACCAACTTCAAATTCAAATTCGTTTTTAATGCTATTTAAACAAAATAACACATGGTTGGGCTTCATCTTGGGCTTGGAACATGTGCAGGCACTTCTTTAGGCTTAATGCATCCAAATTGGACCTAATAACATTACTTGGGCCTAAATCTTCAATTTGAACCAAATGAATAAACTTTAAACCATAATTAACTCCATGTGCTCCAAATGGATCAGATTGATTCAGATTTGTACTTTGAGCCCACATTGCTT
>CATIWM010523955.1:0-22054 GCA_949671775.1 Mallotus repandus | reverse complement strand
AATTAGGGTTTAATGAAATTGCATGTAATTAGGGAATAAGATAATAATTAATAAAATAAATCTAAATGAACACAAGACTAAAAGAAGTTGGTATTCCGTATCCAGAACTCCTGGTTGTGGTGCTAGCTTGTATTAGAGAATTGAGTTACCACCAGTTTCGATTTGTCCCAGTTATTACCCTCGGTGGCGACTCCTCATCTCCACGCCATGTCTTTGTGACAGTGGTTAGTGTGTTCCCTAGAGCCCTGAGCTCAAACAGTGTCGCAGTTGCAATAAACTTGGGCGCGTGCTAAATCCCGCCGTCTACAATATGACATTTTAAAAAATAACTCATAATTTTTTTTAAAAAATTTCTAAATGTGTTAAAAGTAATCATGGTTAGATGTTTAACTTTTAAAGTTAAATACATAATAAATGCTAACTAATTGTGCTACATGTCAAATTTTTAAGGGAGAGTTTGTAATCTTACATGGTGAACTGAGTTCACCCAAGAATTTCTCCACGCTCACACTGTAGATTTTTCTGGGGTTTGAATTTGTATTAATGAGATTTTAAAATAAATTTACATGTTTTTTGAAAAATTTTATATTTTAAATCAAATTTATATGCAAGATTAATATATTCATGAAATTATGGATTCAAAATTTTTTGTCACGATAATATGATAAAGTTTTTGTTTTAAGTTAGAAAAAAAAGTATTTTTTACATATTTTTTCTATACATAATATCAAAAGTTTGTTGAATTTTAATTAATAAATATAAAATAATATTTAATATATATATATATATAATCATGTGAAATATTTTTGTTGTTTAAATAATTTATTAATACATTGCTATATTTTAGTATTAAATAAATAATACATATTTAAAATTTTATAATTAAATATTAAATATAAAATTAGGTAAGTATTTTATTAATTAGACTAAATATTATTTATTAATTATGTATATATTCTTTTATTTGAAATAATTTAATAATTAGATTAATGTGTTTTAATGTTAAATGTATAATTTTTTTTTAAAATTTATAAATTATAAAAATAATTGATAATTTAAATATTATAATTAACTACTAAAAAATTATATATTTAATAATAAACTGTAATGTATTTAGAAAATTAAGATATTTATACTAAAATTATCAGTTTGGAACAAAAATATTACAAATAAAAAATATTTGGTCTTTCTATTCAAATATTTGATGTGACAATAGACTTCATATTAATAGTGCCATTTAGGATGCCATGTAGTACCTCCACACTCAATTTTGATGAAAATCAATTTTGAGCTATAATTGTAATTAATTTGTCAAATTTGAACATTTTTGTCAAGATTTTAAAAGTTTACTAAAATCGTAACAAGTCGAAAATATTTAGATTTTTTAGGCCAATAGGCCAAATTATATATTTGGGAAAAAATTGCTATAAATAAAAAATATTTAGTCTTTTGATGTAAATATTTAATTGAGGGGCCAATAGGTTTCAAATTGATAGTGCCACATAAGATGTTAAGTCACCACGTCTAATTTTGGGCTATAATATTACAACTAATGTGTGAAATTTTAATATTTTTTTTAAGATTTCAAAAGGTTAAAATCGCAACAAGTCAAAAATATTTGAATTTCTTAAATCAATAGACTTATTTATTATTATATTAGTATTTTTCATTTAATTATAATAAATAATTATTTACACGAAGATAGATTGAATTGGCTGATTAAGATATTTCAAAAATTAAAATAGAGTTATTGAAAGCTACAAATATCAAATTTTTTGTATTAATAATTTAGAAATTTAAAAAGAAAGATTCAAGAGGTTCTAAGCGGCATTAAGAAAGATTCAGCACATTAGCTAACCCTTGAGAAATTTTATCTTTGCAACTATAAACATAAACCCATCTCTAATCGTATGGGATGAAATGCTTGTGGTAAACTGCCTTAAATACGAAGAATTAAAAAAAAAAAAAAAAAAAGCGAAATTGGATATTTGAGGAGACGCAGTTGTTTGCAATATCATATGTCTTAAAACAAGACATAAATTTCTATTTAAATATATTTTAGAATAACTCATATTTTACTCTTATACTTTTATTTTTTTTATTTAACCCTCCACTTTTATTTGTATAGATTGAGTCCTTATATTTTTATTTTTTTCTTGATTTAATCCCTTATACTTTTATTTTTGTTCACATTAACCCCTTATACTTTTATTTTTGTAAACATTAAGTCCTTTTACTTTTATTTTAGCAAGATTAACCCCTTTAATAAATATAATTCTAAAATTTTCTTCAACTATGTTATAATTTAATTAGTTGTATTTTATTTTAATATAAAGATTATAAAAACACGATTAAATACTAAATACTCTTATAAAAATTAAATTTAAATTATATAATTGTAATTTATTGGTTAACAAAAATTTTATCTAATATTATAAAAATAAAAACTTAAGCAATATTCTACAAAGTAGCTTATTCTCAATAAATAATTTAATAGAAGTTTTGTTAGATACACTTTTTGTTAGATAGTAAATAAATTTAGTAGAATTTTGCTTAAGTTTTTATTTTTATAATATTAGATTCAATTTTTATTAACTAATAAATTACAATTATATAATTTACATTTAATTTTTATAAGAGTATTTTCCATTTAATAATATTTTATAATCTTTATATTTAAAATAAAATATAAATAATTAAATTATAACATAGTTGATGAAAATTTTTAGAATTATACTTATTAAAGGGGTTAATAAAAGTACAAGGTTTTAATGTGAAAAAAATAAAAGTGCAAAGATTAAATCTATACAAATAAAAGTGGGGAAGTGAGTAAATTGAGAAAAAAATAAAAATGCAAGGAGCAAAATATGAGTTATTCCATACATTTTTACCCATAATACAAAATGTCAATTAAAAAAAAAAACTTTCGGTATTTATCATATGCAATGCTACCCAGGACAAGTATCTTTATCCTTAAAAATACCAATAAAAAAGTCAGCAACTTTGACTTGGAAAATTATAAATAGATAATTAAAATACCTGTCTTGTACCATGCCAATGGATTGGAAGATTTTCAGTTAAAAAGCTGCTCTTAACTTCAACTATAACAATATCATTTTGTTGAGCCAGAATTGTGGGCACTGGACTTCTGCCATTGATTGTTGTAATTAACTTCTTGTAGCAATCAGGAGATTTGTGCTCATACTTCAACTCCCATTTGTAGTGGCCAATTCTGGCTGCTGCACCCATACAATAAATGATAATACCGAAGAAAGCCACCAACTTTGAAGCACTTGTATTCCAAAGTTTAGCCATGCTTTCAAATTTTATTTGCAAATGTTTCAATAACTTCGCTTCGGCATATATAGCTGCACTTCATTCACAAGTTGGTCAGACTACAAACGATGTTGACCCTTTATCAATGCTTTGAAATTGAATACTTCTTTTTTTAGAAGCATTTTTTCTAATTTTTTGGTGTTTCTGAACAGTTTTTGAAGTTTGAAAAAGTGGAAAAAAAAAATTATATTTCAAGACATTATTATATTAAAAGCCACTAAGAAATTTAGCATTGAAACAATTGTTTCACTATCAAATTCTTCTTTGAATTCATTAATTGAAACTCTCTTTAATTCAAAACATTATTATTGTTAATTGTCTCTTTCCACTTTTTAGATATTACAATTGTTTCACTGTCAAATTCTTCTTTGAATTCATTAATTGAAACTCTCTTTAATTCAAAACATTATTATTGTTAATTGTCTCTTTCCACTTTTTAGATATATTCTAACATTTTAATATAAGTTACATCATTTTATCTTTATTTTTATTTTTATTTTTATTATTAATTGAATAATAAATTATATAAGTTATATAATATAATTGTTGTGCTATTACAATACCCACAAGTATATGGATCGCGCCACGTAATATAATGATAAATAGAGTATAGTTCCTACGAGAATTGCCAATTAATCACCTACTATAGTTTTAGTTAGTATTGTTTAGAGCTTCCCAATCAACTTGAATATAAACAATTGTAAAACTAAATACTCTCTCTGTTTCTAAATAATTGATGTTTTAGAAGCCTAATTTTGTTTATAAATAATTGACGTTTTAAGTTACCAATGCATTTTAACTACTTTTTTTTTCCTATTTCACCCTTATTTAATAACAATGTTGTTAGGAGTTTGAGCCCCACATCATCATTAAACTAATGAGTAGATCTATTTATACCACTTGCACATCTCAAGTTTTCATAAATCATTAAACACTCTCTCTTAAATAATGTTTAACTCAACTTGCATTAATCAATTAATGCATAAAACCAATGCTTAACTCTTGAAAATGAGTTAATCTCAAACAAACAAAGCATTAAGCAAACCCAATGAGAATTGAATCAAGTTAGGCTCTCTCAAGTCATTAACCCATTCAACTTGTGTTTATGGTTCTATTAGGACTACCATTTCTCAATGTATAGTCCTAAACAAGAGTTGTTATTGGCCATCTATAACATTCAACAAGCACAATAAATACAATATGCAAGATAAAGGAAATTGGATCTATCACATCAAACTTAAATCAAATGGATTTCAAATCCTAACAACCAAAGGAAACTAGCCACTCATGGCTTTAATATTCATCATTCAATAAAAATACAACCCAAATGAATATTCAAAATTGTATTAATGACAGGCAATAAAAGGAGAGAATTGCTATCAAGAAGCTTATAAATATCTTCAATGGTGTCCTTTTCTCCAAGATTTTTTTTCTCCTCTTGTCCTTCTATCACTTGGGTGTATTGGTTGTTGAGATCTTGGAATAAGAATTTTTATGTTGAAATTTAGGGCTGTTGTCCTTATATATCCCCTTCTAGAATGTCCTTTCATATTCCTCTAGATTTGCTCTTTTAAAACACACACATTAGCATGTTCCTTGCTGGATTTGGGCTACCCGCGATCGCGACAGAGTGGCCTCTTATAAAGGAATGGCGATTGCTCGTTGACAGCACTTGCCACAGAAGGGATGGGCATCAGGACTCCGTGATCGTGCATCCCTCACAGTCACCATAGAACTCCAACTTTATCTTTGTTTGGCTTAACTTCGAGCATCCTATGATTGCGCACCTACCCACGACTGTTGCAGCATTCTAACTTTGTTCCCTTGCTCTGCTTTTGCTCCTTTCATGCTCATTTTAGCACCATCCACCTCCAAGTTCTACTTTTTCCTGAAAAATAAAATAAAAACATAAAAGTATATATTCTTATTAATTAAACTACCTTAAATGCATTCTAAATCCTACAAATGCATGCTAAAATGAGTCCTAAACTATATGTAATTTAGCACCAACAATAGTTGAATAATTAGTTTCATAATTCCTTTTATTTGTGTTATTTGATTATTACATTTTTTTTTTGTCATTGGAATAGAAACTTCCTACTACTGCAATACGACCTTTGAGAGGTAAATAGAAACATACGACCCAGAATCCAGGCCAACCAAAATCAAAACACAAAGGTGATTAACACCTCAACTCTAGAACCTTCTCGAGACTACTTCCTGAGTAGTCACTTTCGTAGTCATGGTCGTAGTCATGGAAAACTTAACCTGCACTACTAAATTTTTACATGACTAAGTACTTAGGTTAATAATATAAAAAAGTTTAGCAATAAAGTTTTACAGACTTGTTCTCATAGTTCACCTCATCAAAATAAGATTTTGAATCCTTCAACAAAATAGAAATTAAGAGAAATTAGTCTAGATTTTCTTCCGCCTTCTCTAGGCTTTCACTACTTCCTGCTTGCTTCTTGTCTTCATGTATTTTTAGAGTGTCCTTAGTTAAAGTTATTTCTGACCTCTTAGCCTACTTGCTTTTTGGAGAAGCTCTGGCAGTCTCCTTCAGTTTGAATTTTCTTATATTCTGCTTACGTCTAGTTTGTGGGCCTTCATTTGGGCTATTTGGCACCTTTATCTTCCTAGGTCCATTGAGGCTCTCTAGTAATTGGTCTAGCTTTAATCTTTGGTTTTGGGTGAGCTCTTTTTAGCTTAGGAAAGTCTTCCTGATTGAGGTTTATGATACCTATGTCCTCCTACACACCTCTGTCTTCCTAAGGAGTGCTTCTTTCTGAACTTAGCTTATTGTCCGGGACCACGAGCTATGAGGCTGTGCTTTTACCTTCTTTGGTACTAAAGTTAATCCTACCTTCTGTTGGCTTTGCATTGGTGCTTAGGGCTTTGAACATAAGGATTAAGATAATTGACAAGAAGTTATTGTCTGAATAGTCTTCAGTTTGTTTAGGATTTTTATCATTGTGTTTTTTTTTTTAATTTCCATGTTTCTTCATCATCTGGTATTAACCATTGTGTAAGGGGTCGATAATGTCCAGCAGTTCTAAATTCAATCCCGCTTTCTCATTTCAGTATTGGTTACCGTCGGACACAACCTTTCTCGCCGGCAAGGCTCTACACCAGGATCATAAATCAAGTTACTTTTAACTCTCTTACTTTTCTCTTCCTCGGTGATTGCCATCTTACATAAGGAGGTTGTATGGTCAAAGAAACCATAACAATAACAGAAATAGGGTAGTCTTTTATATTGAAAGAATACCCAATGATCATGCCCGTTCCTTTTGTTGAAAAATCCTCTTCGTAAAGGGTAGCCTAGCTTTGAATCTCAAAATGGGGTCCAAATCCTCATTCATAAATCTAGAGTTCTCTTATAATTCTAACCCCATAAATAGAGATGGGGCTATGGCAAGGGCATTCTTAGTGATTTGGTTTAGTGGAACACTTAATGCTTGTACCAAAATGCATTCTGTTGTCAGATCCAACTCTTCTAAGGACAGATTATTATTCCATTCTTTGAGAACAAATATATTGCTATAGATTTCCCATGGTCTTCATTCTAAAACTCTTACTTTGTCTCTCTTCGATTCAAACTTAATTAGGAAGATATTAAAACCATGTAGTTCTTTCACACTAAAAGAGTGAGTGAAGTTCCATGCTTGAGAGAGGTTTATGACATTATTGTAGCCAAGATTTTTTAGCTGGAGTATAGCTTCCCTACTAAGGACTCTTTATGCTTTTGGATGCCTTTGGCTAGAGGATTTTGATAGTTCTAGAGAGATGACTTAAAAATTTGTGTGTTCTATTTCTTCATTAATGCTCTGACTCTTCTCCATCTCTTTATTTTGAGATTGCATTTACTTTGGTTTGATAAAGTTGAAGATTTATTGTTTTTCTCAAGATCAACTACTTATCTGATGAAGAACGAAAACTCCACTAGTGTTTTAACACTAGAGAGCACAAATAGCACTTTGCGCTTGCAAAGAACACAAAGCTAGTACCAGGTCTCATAACATCAATTTAATTATTACATATATTCATTAATGAAAGTTAAAAAATAATAGTACAAAATGTAAGAGTTCTAAACAAATTGAATGTTTAAACTGTTAAACCTATTTCATATAAATTTGAGTTACTTCTTTTTTAATTATTGAGGTAGAGTATACTTTTTTAATAGCATTTCTTTTAAGGGGAAAGTATGGAAAACCACCATGTGGTTTCACAGTTTTAGACTTTTAAGTACGTAGTTTTTTTTGTAACACTTTTAAGTACGTGTTTGTCACTGTTACACAATTTTTAGTATATATGTCCAATACCATTAAGTTAGTCCTACCTGGCGCTGACGTGGACACTGTGGTCCAACTCCTTATTCATTTATTGGGTCACATCATCCATTCATTGGCCCACACACTAAGCCAACTCATTAAAAAAATTTAAAAAATAAAAAACCTAAACATAAAACATATTATTTCAGAAAAAAATCACATTTGATGACTTTTGAAAACCCTAATTCATTTTTAACTCAAAAAAAAAGCTCTAATTCATTCATTAATTGCTAATGCTTCCAGAATGGTATTACACAATCTTTGCTGCCCGTTCAAAAGAGCGGCAATCTCTGATCAACAGAGACTTCCAGCAAGCATTGAAGTTGAAAGGACCAGAGGCACGAAAATGTTTAGGCATCTGAAGAAGACATCAAAGCTCCAAGTAGCCCTGACATGGCGGCAAAGAAGGATTTTCAGAGCCTAGAGAAGGCGACCCACCTTTTATGAGTAAGGAATCAATGCTAACTTTAGTGCTTATGGGTCTACAGTTGGTTCTTGTAGTTTCAGTTGGTAGGATGTGTGTTAGCTTCTTCTCTTTGCTATATTTTTCTTGGCAAGTGTTTGACAAGCATGTTGATAAGGAATTACATGGTGCTCAACTTCTTCTATTTGCTGTATTACTTCTCTCATATTATTGACAATTGCCTACTTGACTGTAGTGTATACATGGTGCTCAACTTCTTCTAGGTGGAGAATCGTATTATTCTCATTGCTAAGACCAATGTATCTACAGGTGATGAGCTAACGTATGATTTAGATCCCCTCTATTTCTATTTGTGCAACTGGACTAACTTTATCTGTTGAATTTTTTTTTCAATGAGGTATTTATTTATTTATTTGGGTTTTGTTAAGGACTAAGCCTATTTAATTTATGCTTCACAGGTATGATTACTTATTTGATCTAGATGAGCACGATTACTTGAAAGTCCATTGTCTATGCAGAGCTCCCAACTGTCGAAAGTTTATGAATTAGGGTCCTGTTGTTGTATCATGAAAGCAAAGCAATCAATACATCTTCTGACCCACTTATCTTTGATAAGGAATTAGATGTTGATGAGGAATTACATTGGAAAACTGTTGCTCGAGATTCATAGTATATCTGGTGAACATGTTGAAATCCTGGCAAAGTCTGATCTTCCCACTAGACAATAACCAAACTCGAGCAATTTATTGATTCCCTCATTTGATTATTCCTCTTCGATGCACAGTTGATCTGTCAGCAAAATTGGAACAAAATGGGTTCAATGAAATACGAGAACAGATGCCAAACAACGCATCTTTGCTGATTTTTTTTTGTCATTTGTGATTTTTTGGGGCAAGATCTTTGTTGATTTTGTTGATTTTATTGAATTTGATTTGTTTCATTCTTGTTGTTGTTGTTTTGAGGTGATTTGTTGACATTATGTTGATTTTGATTTTTTTTCAATGTGTTGATTTATTTGTCGACATTATATATTTAATTCATTGATTCAATTTTGAAGATTGCATTTAAAGTGCTCGATGAAATGCTTCAACCAAAACATGAACATCAACACTGTGAGCAAGTCCTGTAGGGTTGTCAAATGTGATTTTATGTTTTATGTTTAAGTAATTAATTGTTAATTTTTTTTAATGAGTTGGCTTAGTGTGTGGGCCAATGAATGGATGATGTGGCCTAATGAATGGATGAGGAGTTGGACCACAGTGTCCACATCAGCAGCAGGTAGGACCAACTTAACGGTGTTAGACAGATATACTGGAAATTGTGTAACGGCGACAAACACTTACTTAAAAGTGTTACAAAAAAAAATCACGTACTTAAAAGTTTAAAACCGTGAAACCACATGGTGGTTTTCCGTACTTTTTCCTTCTTTTAATTACTATTTTAAAATTTTTTTTAGAGCTATTTCATACTTTTTCACACTTTATAGTCATTTTGAAGACATGTATAATGTTAATTTTATAATTAAAGATTAATTCTAAAAATTAGTTAAATTGTAACGGCTATAAATTAATGAGTTTTATTTATTCATAATTATTTCAATATTATAATGGTACATTATTTATAATGGTTTTATTTATTAAAATTAACTCATTATGAATTATCAAAATCAATATATTTCATGTTATTTAAACATTCTCTGTAAAATTTTTATTAATATATTGTAGATAAAAATTAAATATAAAACTATAATTAATATAAAACTGTCACAAAAAATAAATTGATTTTAAATCATTTTCCATTAGAGAACATCAAATTCATCTAATATAATACAAGTGATTTAAAAAAATAAAATTTTCAAAAAAATTACAAAAAAAATAATAATAATGAGAGAAATAAAGAAATTATTACTTGTTATAAGAATAAGAAGCAAAAAAAATGAAATGAAAAAGTTAGTAATAATAGTAGAGAGATTAAGAAAAGAGTAACGCCTTACAAAAAAAATTTTACAATTTAATTTTTTAAACTCAATTAAATATAAAATAATTATAGAGACAAAGTAATTTAATATCAAGTTAAAATTAAAACTTAATCAAAACATTAATGTGGCAACTCTAAATAATTTTTTTACTTGTTTTAATATGTAGATAGATTATTTGGAGTGAATTAGCAGATAATGAAATTACATTAAATTGATGTGTGTAATTTTTACATATATTTTGAGTTGAATTTTAATGAATATTGAATAATTAATTAGTTTAATTTGGGTAGAATTTGAGTTTGATTGGGAAATATTATAGTTTCCTAGTTTATTTAGGATTCTATTTTTTTTGGTTTAATTCTAGTCAAATAAGGAATTTTATTTTAATCTCTAAATTGTTTTCCCTTCTTTTGTAGGAAATTTCGTTAAAGGAGTCCAAAAAGCTAAAGGATTGATCCAGACCACGTTGACATAGCCGTGTTGAAGTGGTATTTGCTGTTAAATTTTGAGTGATGCTTAACACCATTTCCATACCATCATGTGTCTATCTTATGCGCGTTGCTGCACATTTGAAGATTCATGGAGAGGTCTGACATGGTTTTAACACTAGGGATGTGCAATAAGTGCTACTGCCATGCTGAAATGGTGTGCAACTAGTGTTGCTTGCCAAAATTCTGACCTAAAGAGCTACGTGTTCATTCTAAAGTAATGCTGAAGTGGTGTCAGCATAGAAAAGTTTCCTTTTTTTAAAGACTCGAGAATTCAATAGGAATTAGGTTTTCTACCAAGTTTTTCTACAAAATCGAGATGCTAGGGAATTCATTCCACATTCTTGAAGCTACGAACAAGAGCCAAATGCGTGACTAAATTTCATTTAGGGTTTAGGTTAGGAGTAACTATTCCATGATGCGATTGAACACAAAGTTTTATTAATTTGATTTTCAGTTAATTCTATGAGTTGCACTTAATATATGCTATTATTCTTGGCCAACTTGTTTGCATATTTAGAAGTGTTTTCACCAACGAGAGTTAGAATAATTCACTAGCTTAAGACTCATAGGACTTAGATCACTCGAGCACAAGAGTAGGCAATCTCTTTAGGGAACCATGATAATAGGCAGGGGTCTACGATGGTAAATTAATTGTTAAGGAGCTTAATGAGTTAGGATTAATTTCTTAATCATAAGAGTAAGTTAAATCTTAATCTTCACATACTTAATTGAACTTGAGAGAGTCTTTAGGTATTTTAGAATAATTACCCTTAACTGAAATCAATATTTTGTTAGTTAAAGTGTTCATGATCTGATTGGAATAGTGAAACTAAATCTAAGCTCTAAAAACTTAAAATGTGAAGCCAATGGAGTACTTACAATTATGCATGTTAAACCTACGTAAAACTTTCTCAATGTACCCCTTCTAATTAAGATATAATGAGCCAACCTTTTTATCTCTCACAATCTCCATGCTAAGGATTTTCTTTGCATTACCCAAATCCTTCATCTCAAACTCAGCACTAAGTTGAGCTTTAACCTTTGTAATCTCTTTTGTATCTTTAGCTGCAATCAACATATCAACAATATAGAGAAGAAGGTACACAAAACACCAATCATGGTTCTTCTTGAAATAAACACAACTATCATAACTACTACGACTAAACCCATAAGAAATCATAAAAGCATCAAACCTATTTACCACTGCCTTGGAGATTGCTTTAACCTATAGAGAGATTTCTTTAATAAACGCACATGGTCTTCCTTGCTTGAAGCAACAAAACCCTCTAGTTGTTGTATATAGATGTTCTCCTCAAGCTCTCCATGTAAGAATGGTGTTTTCACATCCAATTGTTCTAACTTAAGATCATGTCTTGAAACAATCCCAAGTAAAGCTTAAATAGAGCTATGTTTTACAATAGGAGAGAACACATCTATGAAGTCCATACCTAAAATCTGGCTATAGCCTTTAACTACAAGTCTAGCCTTGCATCTTGTATCATAAACACCCGGAGTGCCTTCTTTCTTCTTGAACACCCACTTGCATCAAACAACTTTCTTGCCTTTAGGTAACTAGACTAACTCCCATGTGCCAGTTTTATGTAGAGACTCCATCTCCTCATGCATGGCAATCACCCACTTTTCTGAATCCACATAATTGACTACCTCTTTATAAGTAGATGGTTCCTCGACAGCTTCAATATCTTCGGCCACATTTAATGCATAAGCCACCATATCTGCTTAAGCGTATCTTTGTGGTGGTTTAATAGTCCTCTTAGATATGTCCCTCATAATAGAGTACTAAGGTGTGGTAGCTTCATCATCATTAGAAACCTCTAAACTCTCATCTGATGTAGCTTTTAGTGTGGATTATGTCCCAATCTGAAACTCCACCTTTATGCTAGTATTATGCTGTTGCACAAACTCATCACAAATGTCTCTAGAAGATGAGTTACATAGCATAGAAGTTTCATCAAAGATTTCATTATGATTAACAATAACCTTTTTCAACTCAGGACACCAAAGTTTATAACCCTTAACACCAGATATATACCCAAGAATGACACACTTTTTAGATCTAAGTTCCAATTTACCATGATCAACATGAGCACATGCAGGACAACCAAATATTTTCAAGTTGGAATAACTAGTAGGAGTACCAGACTATACCTCTTCTAGAGTTTTCTTGTCAATTGATGTTGAGGGAGAACGATTAATAAGAAAATAGGTTGTAATAGCAACTTTAGCCCAAAATGACTTAGGTAACCTACAATTTGAAAGCAAACAACGAACTTTCTCCATTAATGTCCTATTCATGCGCTCAACCACACTATTCTAACAATCCTTTCGGACTTACAAAATGAGTTAAACTAATCCAAACATAACTCCAAACCATTATCTATGCGAAGATGCTTCACATGCTTCGTAGTCTGTTTCTCAATCATGGTCTTCCACAGCTTGAAAGTAGCAAACCCATCACTCTTTTGCTTAAAAAAAACACCTAAACTTTCCTAAAAAATCGTCAATGATCGTCAACATATAGCTTGCACCGCCCTTAGTAAGAACTTTAGATAGCCTCCAAGGGTTTGAATAAACATAGTCAAGTGTCCTTTTAGTATTGTGAATGCCCTTACTGAAACTCACCCTTTTCTATTTCCCAAACATACAGTGCCCACAAAACTCTAGTTTCCCAATCCAACCATCAATTAGTCCTCTTTTGCTCAACTCCGCCAAGCCATTCTCACTCATATTGCCTAGGCATAAATGCCAAAGTGTAGTATTATCCAACTTGGAGGAAGTGACAACTGCATCACCTGTAATGGTTGAACCCTCCAAGACGTACAACTTGGCATGCCTTAAATGCCCCTTCATTATAATAAGAGAGCCCTTAGTGACCTTCAATACTCCACCTCAACCTGAGTAACTATAGCCCTCACAATCAAAAGTAGAAATAGAAATAAGATTTCGACATAAATTAGGAATATGGTGAACACCCTTAAGTGTTTTGATGATCCCATCATGCATCTTTATTCTAACCAAACCAATGTCGACAATCTTACAAGGAGCATTATTCCCCATCAAAACAGTCCCTATATCTCTCAGTTCATAGGTTGTAAACCATTCCCAATTGCGAGTTATATGGAATGTATAGGCAGTGTCCAAAATCTAGTCATTTGTTGAATTGACCTTACTGTCAACGATAACGAGAATATCCCCTTGATTATCAAAATCTTCTACATCTTCAACAACACTGGCCTTACCACCTTTATGATCACCTCTCTCAGTTCTATTCTTCAACTTCAAACACTCCGCTTTGACATGACCCTTTTTCTTATAATAGTAACACTTTACAGTCTTGTTCCTAGACTTTGATCTACCCTTTCTATCATCACCAGCACCTCTCGTAAATGTTCTACCACGAACCACAGGACTCTCTACCTGAGTCTTAGGATTAACCACTAACTGTTTAATTTTCTCCTTAGAAAATAAAGCATCATACACCTCATCAAGAGAAATCTTATCGCGACTATACAATAAAATATCAACAAAAGTCGCATAAGATGGAGGTAAGGAACAAAGAAGAATTAATGCCAAATCCTCATTCTCTACCTTCAGGTCCATATTTTCTAGGTCAAAAACTATCTCCTTAAAAACAGTTAAATGATCCTCAAGGGACTTACCTTATGTCATACAATGAGATAACAAATGCTGCTTCAAATGCATTTTACTGGTGAGAGTTTTCTTCATACACAACTGCTCTACTTTCGTCCATAACGAAGTAGTAGTCATCTCTTTCAATACATCTTGCAAAACATTATTGGACAAATGCAAATGTATTTGAGCCAAGGCTTTTCGATCTTTATGCTGCTTTTCTTCACTCGTCCATTAAGTGGGCATTTTATCAACCCCTAAAATAGCATCATCTAAATCCATTTATGTGAGTACGGTGCGCATCTTTACCTACCATAGCAAAAATCTTGTGATGCGTTCTAAGAGTGGAATGTCATACTTCACCAAAGCCATTATTCAAATAAGAAACGCTAAGAACAAAAGGCACAATAGAATCTTAGCTCTAATACTAGTTTGGTGCTCAACAGAAGTAATCAAAGTGCACAAACAAACAATTAAACATAAAAGAATAATGGCAAAATAAAGAAGTAGAGAAGCTCACACAAGAATTACGTGGAAAACCCCAAGACGAGGAAAATCCACGAGCAGAAGAGAGGATTTTACTATGTTGTAAAAAAGCGTACTAAGGAGTGTTAGGGCGGCAAACAATCTTAGAACAACCCATTACCAAACCCTAAAATTAGATATTTATACAAATAGGATAAAAGTGGAGTAAAAAATAAGGAGAAAAAATAGCTTCCTAATTTAGGCCAACAATATTACTCGTGACACAGCTGTGTCGCCCAAGTGACACCGCTGTGTCACGTGATCTCCATCCGGAATGCAGTTCTCAGATACAACTATGTCAAGCATATGACACGGCTGTGTCAAAACATACTTCAGTAGCCTTTCAAAAATAGCAACCAGACACAACTGTGTTAGGCATTTGACACGGCTGTATCAAAACAGACTCTTTAAGTCTTCATTGCTTTCATTCAAAAAATGAGTTCCAAGCATAATGGAACCTCACTACCATCAAGATTCTCCATAAAATTCATGTCACAAACTCAACATTTTCCTTAGTCTTGCCAATTCTATCAATCAACACCTTTAAAATAATTTAAAATATGGGTATTCGCTTGCCAAGGATCGTGAATGCTAAGCAAATTGTGAGGAAAATTCTCTTTTCACAGGAAACTGCTGAATGCTGATGTTCCGAAAGGCCACTTTGCATTATATGTTGGAGAAACTCAGAAGAAGCGTTTTGCCGTTCCAATATCGTCTTTGAAGCATCCTTCCTTTCAGAATTTGTTGAGCCAAGCCGAAGAAGAGTTTGGATTTAATCATCCTATGGGTGGCCTCACAATCCCTTGCAGTGAAGAAGTCTTCACTGATCTCATCTTCAGTTTGTAGACAATTGATAGAGATGATCATAGAGATGTTGCCATTTAGATTGCAGGACTTTAACATACTAACATATGTACCAATTTTGAATTTAGAAATGAAAGTAAATGTAAACAGCATTGCTTTTCTTGTTTCACATCCAGAATTATCAGAATTCTTCATATTTAGTATGAAGCAAATTAAAAAATCAGTCCATCCTGATCGTTGGAGCCTGCAATTGTAATTGAACAAATTTACCCCCCCATTTTGCATGTATTTTGCCTGAAGAACAATATTTGAAGGCAAAAAAATTAAAAAAAAAGGGTCATGGAGGGAGCTGAAATCATTTTCAATTTTGTATTTCCTATTTTCTACAGCTGTAACAGAAGCTGAATTTTGTTGAAGTGAGTTAGTAGCTCAGTTGCAGCAAATTTCAACTGTACTAAAGCCATTTCTTTCTCATCTGCAATGAAATTTTCTTTCATGCAAAGAAAGTTCACTTGCAAATGGACAAGCTTCTGCGAGCTCAAACTAGTTTTATCAAACCACCAACCCAATAATGAGTACAAACAGTAAGGCAAGCTTGCATGTGACCTGCCTGGGGCTTGTTTTTGTCAATTGAGACATTTAAAAACTGAAAAGATGCAGATACTGCTCCAGGATATTTTATATACTGCAGCTTGGGCAGATTGGTTTCTTTCACAACTCCGATATCTCTTTGGTGCTATATAAATTAAAAATGTCCTGATATCTCTTTGGTGCTATATAAACTAAAAATGTAAAAGAAACAATTGATCTAAAGATTCTAAGACATATCTCTATCTAATGCCTCAGGCGTTTATGCTATGATACCTGAAGCAAACATGTGCTGCAACAACATCAGCGTGAAAATACTTGCTCATCAGTAGTTTGTGCATGAATCAAAGCAAGCGAATGAATGATCACAGATTTTTATCTCATCAACTGGCATTGCATTGGTTGTGCAATTACTATTAGTACAAGACAAGTACATCCTTAAGAACGATTGTACATAAGTTCTATTAGTATTTTATCCCTTTAAGTGTACATACGATAATATGAACAAAAACAAAGGATTCCTAGGAAAATTCCTTACCAGTTAATACTAGATGCTGTCGACAATTCGCTCTGCATAATAATGTTTTATGTGGGAATGCGTCACGTGAACTCCTTTATAGCCTGTCTAATTAAATTAACAAATTGATGGTTCAAGTTTTGGAAAGGTCAGATATCAGGTATGATATGCAGTAGCCTTTCCAGCTGTATCTGTAAGTGCTCTGTGACCGTACGGTCACTGGCTCTTCCCTCACTCATCTGTGTGAGAAACATTAGCATATGAACAGATGAATTTTGTTTCTTTTAACTGTCAGTTAGTGACAAGACTTACAGACATGTCGGTACTGAATTCGGATGGCTAATTGTTTAATTTGACCACAGACTTCCACTAACATGTATCATGGTGATGTGTGAAGATGTTAAAAGAATATGCAGAATTATGATTCACATAATACAATTCTTTCACTGTGAAGTGGTAGGCCAAGATGATTGCAGCAAGGAAAAAACTATTGTCTTAAATCTGTCAGGATCATAGTTGGAAAAGGCAAAACCATGTGGCTATGTGTGAAATGTGTACTCTAAGGGACCACCCTGCAATTGCCATTCATTACATAGAGTATTGCCATAAAAGTTTTTGCCTTATATATATGTGTTATAATCAATGCCAACAGATCATCAGTGCCAAAGATCTTCTCTACTTTCCAAGTTCCTGCAAATTCGATCATCCAGAGACTTTCAAAAAAAATTCAGAAATGGGTATTCGCTTGCCTAGAATTGTAAATGCTAAGCAAATTGTAAGGCGAATTCTCCCATCACAAGAAACTGCTGATGTTCCTAAAGGTCACTTTGCTGTGTATGTTGGAGAAACACAAAAGAAGCGATTCACTATTCCAATATCATACCTGAAGCATCCTTCCTTTCAGAAGTTGCTGAGTGAAGCTGAAGAAGAATTCGGATTTAATCACCCTATGGGTGGTCTTACGATCCCATGCTGCGAAGAATTCTTCACTGATCTTATTTTCAATTTTTAGATCTTGTGACAAGATGATCTAAGAGATTGTACATTTTTAGGTATTAGGACTTGATCTAACATACTAACCTCTGTATCAGTTTTGGAATGAGAAATGGAAGTAAAATCAATGCATTTTTTGGTTCATATCAAATAATTATCACTTTTACATATCAGTTCAACCAGATTTAGTTTCTCTGTTCTGCCAAAAGTTCTGCTTTTTAGTAGAGTCAAACAAAACTTTTGATTGTCAGGACGCCTTCCTGTTAGTCTGCTGAAAAATAAAATATGCTGTTAATAAACTTGCTCATGTATCAGTGCTATTGAATCCTTTGTGCCTTGACAGTGTGTTGGAAATATGACAATCTTGTCTAAAAGCAAATGTTTCTTTACATGTTCAGCAAACTTCAGTCTATCAGTTCTGGGATTCGAAGGCTCTTGATATTTAACTTTATCAGTTTGATATGATCTGATCTTAGTTCCTACATCAATAAAAAATTATTCGCCAAGTTAATCTTATAACACAATGAAATATAAACGGTTCGTATGGATAACGTTCTTTATTTGCTTAGTGAGGCAGTAGGGCAACAGTTTGCACAACAAATGGTTTCAACTCATGCCAGCAAAATTTTTTAATAATACTTCAGATTAGACATTGCAGGTAGCTTAACAGGTGTGGTAGTGATGAGGAGTATTAAGGGAAGTTTCATATGCATTTCACGAGGCTTGTCTATCTCCGGTCAGACAGTTGCTCCTGGATATTTCTTAGTTGAAGATCTTTGCTGCCAGATAAATTTCTAGATAACGAAATGCTGTAACTTTGGTCCTATTTTAGTCATGTCATTCAATTTTTTTTTTTTTCTGGAAATGACCAAATTCAAAGAAAAATATAAATTTATCTATTGCATATCCATAGAAAATCTTTAGTGCTGTACAGATAAAGTGATATAATTTATCGGTCAATCATGCAGAAAAAAGTTTCCAGTTACCTTCAGGATGGGCCCAGATGGTAGGGAATGGCTCATGTGAACTTCAGGCTGATTTGTGCAGCACATGTAGGTTGATGAACTACAAAATTTACAAAAGGTAAGATGGCCAGTTCTTCAATGTGTGCAAATCTCCATGTTCCTGGTCTGCCTGATAGTTGTCTTTTCATAAAAAAATATTTTTGAATTGACCTAGAAACATGACAATCTCGAAACAAGATAACTTGGGACATGCTGTCCAAACTAAATATATTCAATTTCGGATGGACCTTTAGTTCTTGGAGATGGTGGGTCATGAATATTGGTAAGTTGTAGGCAAAGCCATGTGATCCAGAGACCAAACCATTTTCTTGATGAGTGTATATATACATCCAGAAGTCCTAATATTTTCAAGCATCAAGCATCGAAAACTCCTTTCTTCAAGTCATTTCCTGACCTTTCTCTTGTTTATCCACACTAACAGCTATGGGTTTCCGTTTTCCAGCTATAGTTCGTGGCAAGCAAATTCTTCAGAGATCTTCTTCTACAACACATCAAACAGCTTCAACAACCACAGATGTGCCAAAGGGCTATCTTGCAGTTTATGTTGGCGAAAACCAGAGAAAGAGATTTGGAATTCCAATATCATACCTGAACCAGCCTTTGTTCCAAGACTTGCTATGCCAAGCTGAAGAAGAGTTCGGATATGATCATCCAATGGGTGGTCTCACAATTCCCTGTAATGAAAACATCTTCGCTAATGTAATTTCATCATTAAACAGGCCATGAAAGAGATGTTTTGAACACAAATTTTGTAACAGTTTTGCTTAGAACTAGATGTACAATGTACAGAGAGCATTAGTACAAAACCAATGAGATTTTGTTGTTTCTTCATTTGCTGCTGTTTTTCTTATAGATCTTTAGGATTCATATAACATTATTTAAATGCAATGCTTACAAAATTTTCTCTTCTCTTAGATTGACATAAAAATTTAAGCATAGGTAAAGTGCACAATTTCCAAAAATCTGTGAAATGAGTTTTGGTTTGAACCTTTGGGTGAATTAAAATTATTCTATTATAAGTATAACAATCATTTTTGCTTAATGAATAAATAAATTTATTCATGCCATTGAATGAGTAGTTTAGTGGTAATTCCTCTTCAATGACATTCTAAGGTGTAAAGTTCGATTATTATCGTCATTGATTTAAAAAAAGACATCCTCTATTGTGCAGTCTATCAAAGTTTAGATCATATGATCTCCTTATTAACTAAAAATAAATTTATTCATAATATATACGTGGAAAATATCTCCAGCAGATTTATGATTTAATCACCCATTATATTGAAAAGAAAATATGTTATTAGTGAGTGAGTAATTTAATGAGAAACTTTTTTAAAAAATATATATATAATGATGTGTAAAATTTTGAATTCAGCTATTATGGATTTGTGAGATTTTTTTTTTTCCCAATTTAAAAAAGCAAGAACTATCCCTTATTTATTAATACTCATATTATTTTATTTTTTTAGTAATTAAAAACATTGAAAAAATGTAGGGTAGCGCATGTTAATTTTAGGCTGGATTGTCTAAATTGAACTGATTTTTTATTTTTAAAAATTTTTCTTAAAAAATATTTTTGAACTTTATCTTCAAAATTTTGAATTGACTCAGAAACATGCTTTTCTCAAAATAATATAATTTGGGACATGCTGTCTTAATTATGTTGACAAAAAAAATTCAGCTAATACTTGGACTTAATGAAAAGTATGAATGTATTCAACTTCAAATGGGTTGGACCTTTTAGTTCCTCAGATTGGGCGATCATGATGTTCTGAAATTTTTAAGAAAATTGGTCAACCAATTCTTTATTCCTTATGACCAATTTGAAGGCACAGCCGTGTAATCCCCATTAACATCATTAGACCCTCAGAACAAGTGTGTTTCTTGATGATTATGTGCATATAGTCTTCTATACTCTTAAACATCAAGCTCTTTCTTCTGTCTATCGTATCAAGAGATATGGGTTTCCATTTTCCTGCTATTGTTCGACCTAAACAAATTCTTAAGAGACCCTATTCTACAGCGAAATAAACATGCTTGGAAGGCATGGAAGTGCCAGAAGGGCCATCTTGCAGTTTATGCTAGTGGTGAACACCAAAGAACGCGATTTCTCTTTCCTATATCATACATAAATTAGCCATCGTTTCAGGATTTACTTAGTCAAGCTGGGTGGTCTCACAATTCCTTGTTGTGAAGCCATCTTTATTGAAGTCATCTCGTGCTTGAACAGATCATGAGAGCTAGCATATGAACAATCTTTGTAGCAATTTTGTTGAAGTACAGAACTAGAATTGCAATGTAATGACATAAAAGCATAAATATTAATAGATGAAATTATATATTCTTATTCTTTCGCTTGATTTTTTTTTTTATGACTATGTAGCACGAAAAAGGAAATGTGGAAACAGATAGCACAAAATATTTTTGAAATATATAGGACTTGGAAAAATGGAGAATCATGTAAATATAAAATTATAGGAATATATAAATAAATATTAAAAAATTATTACTATGAATTAATAGTGTAATTATAATTACTTTGTTTAGTTAAGAAAAATTATAGATTTTTTTTTCAAATTATCTTCCTTCTTATTTAGGAAAAAAATTAAAGAAATATATTTTTTAAGTTGAAAACGTATTTTTTAATTTTTTAAATTTGTAGAAATGATTTGAAATGTTTCTGAAAACTTTTTTTAAGTTCCTAATCTGAAAATATTTTTAAAATGAAACATTTATTTGTTGAAATTTTCGTGTATAATAATTATGTGGTGGAACAAAATTGTCAGTTTATTATTATTATTATTATTATTTTACAAAAGCTGTCCGGGTAACTAAACAAAGCAAAGCTACAGAGCTATTCAATCCAGTCATGAGATTTGTTTGACTTCAAATTTTGCACTAGACGAATCCAGCAAACTTGCATAGCGTCATACAAACCTCCAGTTGGATATAAGCTTTCAATTTTTCTACGCAATTCATACTTAATTTGCGCAAACTTTGCATATGCAGATCATTAAGGTGAAAATTGGACTGCCCATATTCGTGGTCCATTAGTTTCAATGTTGATTGACAGTGCTCCAAGAGGCCAGTTTAGGGTCTACGAAGGGGAAAGGTAAAAATTAGAATAGTTTGATCCATTCTAATTTTACTTTATTCAATGGAACATCAATTATTAGCATAAAATCTCTAACCATATCATGTCGGAACCAATTTGATGTGGCATTTAATTTAACGCTTAAGTTGATAGAACCATCGCAAGCCTGAAGCATTTCCTGGAACTTTCGGGAGACCAGCATTGCTGCATTGTCACTGTCTTACCTACAACACTGAAGAGTAATGGGTGGATCAGAGAAGAAATGCGGTGGGGGGGGGGGGGGGGGGGGGGGGGGGG
>CATIWM010523949.1:0-11602 GCA_949671775.1 Mallotus repandus | reverse complement strand
TTTACTTATTTTATTATTTTTGTTATTTTATTTTCTTTTTTTGATAAATTTGTTATTTTTATCATAAAGTTTACATTTTTATGGTAAAAATGACATTTTTATTATTTCTATTATATTAATTACATCTTTATTTATTTTTGTTGTTTCTATTTTCTCTTTTGATAAATTTGCTATTCTTTTTTCATAAAGTTTCCATTTTTATGGTAAAAATTGCATTTTTATCATCGTTATTATATTTGTTGCACTTTTATTATTTTTGTTATTTTATTTTGCTTCTTTGATAAATTTGTCATTTTTATCATAAAATTTCCATTTTTATGGTAAAAATGCCATTTTTATTATTTTTGTCGCTTTCATTATTTTATTACTTTCGTCATTTTTATTTCTCTATTTTAATTTCCTCAAACTTTCCATATCATAAAATCTTATTTTTACAATGAAGATGACAACTTTGCACCAAAATACTTAAATTTTAAATCCTTGAATCATGCATCCTCATTAGCATCCTTGCTTGTTTATTTGCTTAATTACTTTTATTATTTCAATTATGAATGAATAATATATAAAACTACCCTAAATGTGATGGGTGCCTGCATGTGCGTGGAAACTAACATTTGTTTTGCAGGTTTATTAGAATTGGTTTCTCTTTTGTTTTCTATTTTTGATGTGCTTAATAGAATATACAATTTCCAAGGCAATGTAACCCTTAATCCCAATTCCCTTTTTTTTATTTTTTTTTTGTTTTGGATGTATTATTAGAATAGGCTTTCTTCAAGGGTTGTAATCCTTAATCCTTTTTTATTTTTTGTTTTGGATGTATTTTTATTTTATTTATTTGTGTGCTTATTTTGTTTATTATTTCTTACATGCTTGTGTGCTTCTTGCTACTTGGTTACTTGTTTGCATTATTACTTGCTTAATTGATGTGATTGGTGAACACTTATTTTTTTGCTTATTTTGTGATGTATGCACGCCAAATTCAATTATCCCACGTTCCAATTTTCACTTTTTATGCAATTTAAATTAACAAACAACTAAATGTGGTAAATGCATCATAAAACTTAAACTAGGGTGAAGAAATGGGTAATTAAGCAATGTATAATGAGAAACAGGATCAGTAACTCCTACCCCTCGAACCCAAAATCTCTGATTAGAAAAGTGATTTCTCAATTCACCTTCTCTCCATAAAAGTTGGGTGGCGACTCCAATCTACAAAGCCTATTCAAGCAGACCCTCCCACATCAATAACATCCATAGATGGTCATCTTAGCCTGTGTGCATTGACATCACACTGTTTTTGTCCCGATACTACCCATACGAAAAGTCAGATCCGCACCAATGCGCTTGCATATAGCTATGCCAAAGCACTCTTCCTGGCCAAGAATAACAAATAATCACAAACTATAAAATATCATAATTGTTTAAACATTTAAGTAATTTATGATAAAATAAGTAATGTACATACCACCTCTTCCCTATACAATGACTTTAGATCTTCAAACAAGCAGCATCTTCTTAAAAACATGAACATTGATCTTAGAGGAACCCACCATTCACTAGGGACGTTATCTAGATTAACCCTTTGGTAAACATCTGGTGTTTAGTTACATCATAAACATCCTTACAACTAAAATAAAAGAAAAGTATACTAATTAATTAATAATGTTTGGAAAATAATCAAATGTAACATATTATGTCTACTATAGTTTGAAACTAAACATATCTTTAACTAAATATATTCCCACTCTAACAATTATGTCCACTAGTAACTCTTTTGGTATATCGATGAGGGATGTTGCCAACCTATCGACATTGTTCTTTTCAGTATCCATAATCAGTAACTTGATGAAATAAAGAAAATAATAAAATGATATAAGTTATTGGACTATAAAATGTTGCTAATGTGGATGAACATTGGAAAGAGTAAGTATACTTTAAAATTTATAAATGCATTTAATTTTGAATTATCAACTTAAATAAGGCAGTAGACATAGTTCCAACATGAGTCATTGCATTAAATAAAGACATCCATTTAAACAAACCATTATTATGGTACGCATTCTATAATTAAACTTTAATCAAATTGTATGGTAACATTTATTGGTACCACTAAACAATAGTTTAGTAGTTTATTAAAAACCAATACTTTCAAAAATTAACATTAATGTTAATTTTATCATGGCTAAATGGTTAACATCATGTTCTGAATATATACTTATATGCATGTGATAAGAAATTAATATTAATGTTAATTTAAATGTTAATAAATTCACATTAATGTTAAATTAAAAATTAATGACATTGCAATACTTCATCATGTAGATATTTCACCAAATGGTACATGTGTTGACTTTTTTGAAAATTTTCTTCTATTGCACGACTCAGCTAAGTTCGTGTGCTCATATCTATGGTGGTCAATAAGGACTGGTCAATGTATCAATTAGATATTAAGAACGCATTTCTTTATGGAGACTTAATCAAGGAGGTCTATATGGAGCAACCACCTGAATTTGTTGCTCAGGGGGAGGATCATTTGTTGTGTAAATTAAAGTAGGCTATTTACAGTTTAAAGCAAAGTCCTAGAGCCTGGTTTGATAAATTTAGCCAAATGATTTTTTTTGCAGGGTTTAAGCGAAGTCAAGCTGATCATTTTATTTTTGGACGACATAGTTTAGCTTTCATTAAAGTGTTAATTGTATATGTTGATAATATACTCTTGTTAGGCAATGATATGGCTGGTATATAAGAAATTAAGAAATACTTGTAGTATAAATTTGTTATAAAAGATCTTGGTCACTTAAGGTATCTCCTTGGTATTGAGGTGGCTCGTGGTAAACATGGTGTTGTGTTATCATAAAGAAAATATGCAATTGATCTACGACAAGAAGTAGGTATTTAGGAGTAAAAAACCAACTGACGTTCCAACACAAGCTAATATTGACTTATGGAAGGAGGATGAAGATTTGAAGACAGTACACAATGTAGACGACTAATTAGGAAACTTATTTACCTAACAATGACAAGACTTAATATTGTGCATGCTATGGCATTGATTAGCTAGTTTATGGAAAATCCTAAGAAGTGTCAGTGGGAAACTACTTGCCACAGCTTGAGGTATATTAAAAATTGCCTAGAAAAGGATTATGGTTCCAACGAAACTAACATTTGAAATTAGTTGGTTTTTCAAATGCCAACTATGCTGGTGATAAAGGTGATATAAAATCTAGATCATGTTATTGTACTTTTGTAGGATGTAACCTAGTAACTTGAAAGAGCAAGAAGCAAATTGTGGTGTCCATGTCTAGTGATGAAGTTGAGTATCGTGCTATGGCTCATATTGCAAGTGAATTAATTTGTTTACAAGCACTTCTTTCAAATTTTGGTGTCACATATATAGATCCTATTCCTATGCATTGTGATAATCAAATTGCTTTTCATATTGCAAGTAATCCTATATTTCACGAGATGACAAAGCATATAGGGGTTGATTGTCACTTTGTAAGAAATGTTGTCACTAGTAAGAAGATTTCTACTCCATTTACACCTTCAAAGGATCAAGTGGCTAAGGGAGAGTGTTAGTAACGTATCTATAAGATCCCTGATTTATAGGCTAAATTATAGGCTAATTTTTTATATTTATTTCTGTGCATATATCTCCCTTATACAAAATCTTATACACACCTTTATACAAATGTATTTGTTAGGCAATAAAATATATACAATAAAATACTTATTCCCTCTGTTTTGGGCAGATTTCTCTTAATTAATATATAATTTAAATTTTATTTAAATTAAAAAATAGAAAATTATATTTTTATTATAATATCTTTTAATTATAGTTTTTTTTCATCATATTATGTTACTCCAAAAATATAAATTTTATTAATACTGAAACTTGTACAATCCAAAATATTATAAATAGTCATCTTGTATAACACTGTTTTTTTACATCTTCATGTATGTTTATTTATTTATTTTAAAAGTTAGATTTGAAATGTGTACATAAACAGTAGCAGAACTAGTATGGGGGATATATATATATTATTAACATTTTTGAAAATATGTTTTTGCCCTCAAAATTTAACTGATTGACCCCTCCCTTCCCCCACCCCCAAAATTTTTCTAATATATATGCATAATATTATTTTATATAAAAATTTCTATTTATATTTTAAATTCAAAGTATTAAATAATAAAATAAGTGAGATTACTTTTTATTTGTAAAAAGAATTTAAAATGTAATATAAATGATAATTAAAAAAGTGAAAAAGAAAATATGAAAGTTAAAGTTACGAATAAGAAAATATTTCATATTAAAAATTGATTTAATAATTAAAAAAGAAATATATGAATTTTAAAATTATGAATAAAAAATATTTTATATTAAAAATTAATTTAATAATTAATAATAAAATCAACAAAAGAATTAATGGGTGTAATAAAAATAAAATTTAAGAATCTCATAATGTATATTAAAAAAAAAAAGAATCGACTACCCTGGATAAAATCAAAAGTTTTGAAGAGAGAGATAAAAATAAGTTGCAAGCTCATTAGTAGCTTGTTATCACAAGCCAGCAATAGACTCCAACCAGTTGGACAACAAGAATTGGTGGACAAGTCACCGTCGGATAGTATGATGTTGAAATTAAGAACCTAAGATAACAATTTTGTCATTATCTTGTTTTTCCACAATCAAATCAGTATCACATGCCGGCCAAAAATGAACCACTATAATATTACATTAAAGTTATTACATTCTTAGATTTTTTTTCATAAAAAAAATTAATTAATTAAAAAAATGGGGAGTGCATCAGGAAGATTACAAAGCCAATTTAAAGAGAGTCTGTCTTTTAACACAACCCTAGCTAAAAAAAATTAATTAATTAAAAAAATGCAGGAGTGCATCAGCTATCTTATTACCCTCCCTTTTAATCCATCCGAATATACAATCAACGAAATTTGGCTTCAAAAACAAAATAGAATTAATAATATTGTTAATATTCCAAGAAGACTCCTCTGATGATGTCAAAGCATGAAAGACCAATTGAGAGTCCATTTCAAAAATACAGTGATTAAAATGAAGAGAATTTGCCATCTCAACTGCTAAAAGAGCAGCTTCAACTTCAACCACCAAAATGGATGAAGTTTTCTTCTTCTAAGCTACACCATGAACTAGCCTTCCTTCAAAGTCTCTAGTAATAACCGTCAACCCTGCAAAACCTGATGATTGATTGAAAGAAGCATCAATATTCAACTTAATATAAGGAGATAGAGGAGGATGCCACCCAATAAGAGAATGAGACTGATCAACATGACTGACATCAGAATTAGCATTATGTAACACACTCTAAATTTCTTCAAACAAATTATTTGCTTTTTGAATGGTTAATAGAGGCTGAGGAGTAATCCTATCAAACACAAAAGCGTTATTGGCTTTCCATATAAACCAACCAATAGTCATCAAAAGAGCAAAACTATCATCATGACTATTCAAAAGACAACTAACATCATACCACCAATCTTTCCTAGAGACAGAGTTCTGAATATCTGGGATATAAACCAATGGAGAAGCAAGCCAAGATGCACGAGCATGATGACAATTAAGTAATAGATGTTGAATAGTCTCAGGATGTTCATTGCTCAACTAACAAACATTAGAATCAACAATGCCTTTACGAATTAAATCCCCTTGGGTAGGCAAGAGATGATTTAACACCTTCCACCAAAACTTTTTTATTTTGGGAATGAGCTTGCAATGCCAAAGCTTCTTCCACGCAACAGAAGGAAAGGAAGCAATCAGACTAGTTGAACCCCTATCTTGCTGACAAAGAAAACAATAGGTAGACTTAGCAAAAATGGAACCTGTCTTATCAAAATGCCATATAATTATGTGTTGGTTCACCAAATGCCCCAAAGGAATCCTTTTAATTCAATCAATATCAACTTGATTAAAAAGTTGATACAACAAATTTGTGTTCCACCTTCTTTAAAAAGGAACAATAAGATCTGAGACCAACAACACAATATAATTTTTAGGTCTAACAGAGGAAACTTTAAAGGTGGGGGGATCAGGAATTTACTTATCATCCCAAATAGACACATCCCTACCATTACCAATATGAAATATAAACTCTGGCATCAAACTATCTCGAAGTTTAAGCAAACTCGACCAACCCTAGGAAGGTCTTCTACCAAGCTTAGCATTAAGAAAGGATGAATGGGAAAATAAATATTTTTCATCAATTTAACCCACAAAGAGTCAAGCTGATTCAATATTCTCCAAACCCTTTTAGCAATCAAGGCAGAATTATATTTATCAAAGTCTTTGAACCCTAACACTCCCCCACCCCCCAACACACACACACACAAAATTTAGAATATGTGACAGAACTCCATTTAACTAAATGCAAACTTCGTTTAGATGGATTACTGCCCCACCAGAAATTAGAGATTAAGGAGTTTAGCTGCTGATAGAAACCCAAGGGAAATTTGAAGCAAGACATGGAATAAAAAGGTATAACTGTAAAAACAACTTTAATTAACACTTCCCGACCCCTAGGAGACAAAAATTTATATTTCCAAGCTTTAATTTTCTGAATAATCATTTCCTCAAAAAATTTAAAGCATTCTTTTTTACCTTTCCTAAAAAGCAGGCATACCCAAATATTTCCCCGCACTCTTTAAATGATTAATGCCAAAAGCCTCAGCCAATTGATGCTGCTTTGGCAAAGGAGTTTTTTTTTTACTAAAACACATGCTAGATTTATCAAAATTAATTCTTTGACCCATAGCCAAGCAACACTTGTCTAGAATTCTTTTTATATTAACTATGTCCCCCTCCTATACTTTACCAAAAATTAAAGTATCATCAGCAAAAAGTAAATGACTTAAAGGATCACATCTCCTATTAAATTTAAACCCTTTAATACAATTGTTCAACAAAGCATGCGAAAGGGTCATAGATAAAGCATTAGAGACCAAAATAAATAAATACAGTGAAAGCGGGTCTCCTTGCCTCAATCCTTTAAAATGAGTAAAATTTTGTGAAGGACACCCATTAATCAAAATAAAGTGTGAGACTGTAGAAACACACTGCATTATCAACTGAATAAAATGATCATGAAAACCTATCTTAATCAAAATCTTTTCCAAAAGTTCCACTCTACTTGATCATATGCCTTACACATGTCCAGTTTGAGACCAAAATGGAAAGTGGTCCGACTATTTGAATTCTTTAGAGCATGGAAAACTTCATGAGCCATCAAAAGATTGTCATGAATTTGTCTTCCAGGCACAAAAACAGCTTAACATTCATGGATCCAGCTATTCAAATAAGGCTTAAGTCTATTAATTAAGATTTTAGAGATAATTTTATAAATAAAATTACACAAGATGATTGGGCAAAATTGCTTAATATCAGCAAGATTAGACACTTTTGGAATTAATATTATAAAGGTCCTATTCAATTCCCTGAGTAAATAACCATTAAAAATAATCTTTTAACAACATCACAAACAAAAAGACCAAGGAAATGCCAAAACTTTTGATAGAAAATACCCGAAAAGCCATCCGAACTTGGAGCCTTAAAAGCTCTTAAATAAAAAATGGCCCTTTTTACTTCCTCATCCAAAACAGGCCTTAAAAGTTGATTATTAATAACTTCATCCACTATAGTAGGAACACAACTTAAGACCTCATCTACCCGTGAAATTTCAGAAGCCTGAAAAAGTTTTGAATAAAAACTCAAATTTCTTTTTTGATGGAATGTTGATCATGAAGCCACTTCCCATCATGATTTTTAAGTTTAATAATTTTATTAATCTGTCACCTCTGGATATAAGAAGCATGGAAAAATTTAGAATTCTTATCTCCATCTTTAATCTAAGAGACCTTGGAGCGTTAAAACCAAAAGGCTTCCTCCTCTCGATAAGAATGAAGTAATTGTTTATTGAGATGAGCTAAAAGATTATTATCTAGTTGAGCCCACCTACTAATGTGAATAGAATCAATATGCTCCTTAAGATTTTTAATTTTTTGAGCAGAATTCCACTCTTGACATTTGCTCCAATGTTTAATATTCTCTCTACAACATCTAAGTTTGCATTGTATCCGAACCCCAAAAACAAGAATCCCAACTCTTCTCAATGACAATAGAACAACCATTGTATAAGAGCCATTTAGACTTAAACCAAAATAGAGGTGTTCTTCGATGCAAATTATCATATAAAAAAAGAAGAATGGGTTTATGATCAGAGCCTATCATTTTCTCATGAATTAGCACTGCATTAGAATATAGAGATAACCATGAAAAATTAGCATAGGCCCTATCCAGACGTTGCAGTATAAACCCATCACCACTCTGCCTATTGGTCCAAGTGAATCTATCCCCCTTAAACATAATTTCAATAAGCTCATTAATTTGCATAAATTCTCTAAATTTCTGATTTTGAGTGACATTAACATCTAAGCCTCCTAATTTATCCCAACTATACAAAACATTATTAAAATCTCCTAAGCAAATCTGTTGATGGAAATCAATAATTCATAACTTAAGCTCCCCAATAGTTTCAATACTATGATAAACTTGATGATTATAATTTATCACCTTCCACAATTATGTTATAGGATCATTCAAGAATGAGATAAGAAAGCTATTTTAGATCTTACCAAATTAGAATAAGATCATTAACCCTTTATTCAAGCTCCCCAATAGCTAAAAAGCTATGATAAACTTGTAATAGAAAGAATTAATACCCTTAGACAATTGATAAAAATTTCAATGGACTTTGAAGTCCTCAACATAAAAAAATAAGAATAAGTTTGAAAGATGAAGAAAAAGACAAAGATTTTGGATTTTGACACCACAAACCTCACTAGGCTTGATAAGTCACAAAGTTCATACAAGAACTTCAAAACAAATTTCTCACTAAAAGAAACTCAATATTTTATAACTCAATTTCAACATGTCTTACAATGAAATGAGGTCTTGTTTATATAGATACAAGACCAAGCTCATACTACTATTCTAAATATGAAAACATAAGATAATTTAACCCCACTAACTTGCAATCATAGCCATTAATTACATAAACTCCCACTAACACACTTTAAATTCCACTAACTTTTAATTATATAAATTTTCACTAACACACTTTAAATCCCACTAACTTTTGTTCCCACTAACTTTTAATTATGTAAATTCCCACTAACACACTTTATATTCCACTAACTTTTAATTATATAAATGCCCCTTCAAATTCACTTATTTTAATTTGGTAAACAGGAGTATTTGGGCCTCCCTTCGTACTTGGAAGTTCTTAGGCTTTCCAAACACCTTGAATGAAGATTAACAAGGCTTCTTGTAATTTCTTTGTTTTTGACCTTGTCATTGGGCCTTGTTGAACATGTAATGGGTTTTGGCTTACTTGTGGATCATTGGACCTTGATTTTGAGCTTGAGATCATATCATCCATGGTTGAAAATCAGAAGGAGCAAAAGTTTTAGCAAAGTCCAAAAAAGCCTCCCTATCTGATTAACATGTAGGACCATAAAAGAAAGTAACAAACACCTCACCCAACATGAAATTATTAACATGGCAATGAATAAAATACTTAGAATGATTTAAGATATGAACCTGAATCTGGTGTTTCCACTAGAGCGTAAGACCCCCTGATCTTCCTCGAGGCTCAATATAAAATGCAAAATCTCATCCCATCTGACGTTGCTTGTTCCTCATATACCTATCGGCATTCCTAGTCTCCATAAGAAAAATAATTTGTGGACGATAAATGAAACAAAATTGCTTTAAGACCCAAATTGTCAAATCTTAACTAAATCCCTCGCAGTTCCATCCTAAAAGTGTTATAACTCCTTGTTGGCATGACGAAAGCCATAAGAGAAGCCTATCGATGAACTTGATAACTCTATCCAGATAAGAAAGATAAAAGTTTCCAAGCGGTCCTGACGAAATTATGACGGACAAAGCCAAACTAAAAGAAATTACAGCTTGACGAATGAAATTCAAAACGAAAAGGAAAGATTCCCTTTCCAGAGCACTAAAATCGTGGAAAATCACACACTGGTGAAGACCAATAGGGAAACCCTAGTGGAAGGCTCAAGTGTGAGTAGTTTTAAAATAACTTTTATTCTTAGTTTTTTTGAAGGAGCAAGAAATTTATTTTAAATTAGGTACTAATTACAAAGTAGATGATTCATACGATTTATATGAGTAGTCTAAGTAATAAAAATAGTTTAAATAATAAAAAGTGTAAACATTTAAATGTCAAAAATAGATTTAAAATTTTTTTTTCTATTATTTTTTATGATGAAAAATTAAATTATTTCAACCAATTAAAAAAAAAAGATGAACCTTGAAGTGATTTTTATGTTCACAAATTTGACAAGTTTTCATTAAAAAAAATTATTAACATAAAAAGTGATACATATAAATTGCTAAATTATAAAATCTAACTCATTTTTTTTTTACCGGAGGAAAAGACCAGAATCAAATTGGAGAGGAACTTGTATAATCAGCTCTCGGTCAAATAAGTTCTATACTTTAATTTTACATTATATTGTGTGGTTTTAATTTTTTAATAGGTGGCAAATAAAATTGTAATGCTTCTACCAATAAAGGAAAATATTTTCTAGCCATCTTTGTCATTAAACACTTTCGTTTTTGCTAACCATGATTATTTCTTAAATTGGTAGTGATACTTATTGTTTTTTTTTCTAGATGAAAGGGGAAAACAACAACAAACAAACTAAGAACCAATTAAACGCTCATGAGCGACTCCCCTAATATCATGATCAAGTCGTTTGAGCAAGCCCTGTGGGGGCTGAGTCAAGCGATGCGAACCAAGAGGCATACTTTGCGCTAGAGAAGCAAGGTAATCAATAGAGAAATTACCATCCCTATGGATATGCTTCACATCCACCACTCAATATCTCCATATCAGTTGCATAATACCCACAATAACAGAGACAACACATTAACTTGATGAGAACCCTTTGACAACAAATGAATAACACATTTACTATCCGTTTCCAATAACTTGATGATTCTCATTGTTATTTTCTATTCTTATTTATTTTCTTTTATCTATGTGCGTCTAATAAATACACATAATTTTATCTATTTGTTTTTTATTTAAATTTTTGAATCTTTCTTTATACCATTTTTAAACTCTTTATAAGAGTTTTGTGGTTATCTTTTATGGAGTTTATAATTTTTTTGTCGTCAATTAAAGACCATAACATTAATTTATAATTAATCAATGTTATGGAGTAGAGCATAAAGATTATTGAACGAATCACTGAATTATAAATCAAAATAGCTCTGTCAACGTGATTGAAAAACAATGACAACAATTTTCACATTTTAAGTGAAAGTTTTATTTCAATATTTATTAATTGTAGTTTATTTGTATTATTTGTTTATTAAGATGTATTTTTATCTTAAATAAATGTAAATTTCATCTTTTTTGTTTCTAAAAAATAAAGGAAAACATTTATTATTATTAAAAAGTATTGTTTCTAATTGAAAAATATTTATCAAATCTGCCATCGGATATATATAATATACAAATATTTGAAGATATAT
>CATIWM010523923.1:0-10374 GCA_949671775.1 Mallotus repandus | reverse complement strand
ACAATGAACCGGGAGGACTTGTAGACTCTAGACGGGAATATCCTAATATGAGAACGAGAGTTGATTTTTAGGATTTGTTTGGTATAATGTCATTTTTGGTTGCTTCCTATCTCTGCAATGAACCGAGAGGACTTGCAGACTTTAGGAAGGAGCACTTCTACTTGACAACGAGAGTTGCAATTAGGAACTTTACTTTAAATTGACGAACGAGAGTTGCTATTAAAGCTTATATGCACTAATTCCCAATCATTAAGTCAAGAATAATTAATTTACATGTCCTTATTTAATTGCCATTGTAATTCTTCTGTGTGTTTTGATAAGAAGCTTTAGTAATTTGTAGTTTTAGTATTAGAGTAATTGCTTTGATTTTGATTTATTTGTTTGATTATCATTGTGATTTTATTTTTCTATCCATCTTACTATCTACTCAATTAATATAATATTTACCCTGAATTCCCTGTGGATCGACACCTACTTGCTCTATACTAAGTCCTTAGAGACTAGGGTATTATAATTCTAACCCACATCAGCAGTACTATCAGTGGAGATGGAAATCAAGTTGCTATGAATAGCAATTGAATCTAAACTACCTGAAGCACAATGGGCTCAGCAAAGGCATGACAGCCTCACTACTCTAGACAGTCAGAGACTCAAAGCACTATACCATACGCAGCTATATCAAGCTCGACTAGCTATAGCCTTTAACAAGAAAGTCAGACATAAGAGTGTGAAAGTAGGAGACTGGGTGCTAAAGCAAGCTAAACAAAATGACTCAGACCTTAAAAGGAAGTTTAGGCCAAACTGGGAAGGCCCATATTTGGTCAAAATCGTTCTATTAAGAGGAGCCATTAAGCTGATGGATTTTGAAGGAAATGAGTTCTCTGAGCCTACCAACATAGATCGTTTGAAGAAGTATTATGTCTATAGCAAATACATAAAAAAAATCCCGCTAAGTTAAAAACTGAAAAAAGGCGGCTCGGGAAAAAATTAGGGGAAACAGAGAGAAAATACTTAATTAGAAAACCTGAAGAGGTTGACTGAGGACAAGGGTACTATCAATTCAAAATCTGCATAAATGCAACTGTGCTTTTCTTAAATGTATTCAGTGAATATGCGAATGCTTGTCAAATCTCATAAGTACATTTGAGGAAATGCAATACATCATTATCATCTGAATCCATCGAGCATACTAAGTACAATTTGCACATCTTCATTACATGCTTTGCAGTTCTTACCTGTTTCATCATTTCTTCTCTATATTGCCAGCTACTATCATTAAACCTCAGAAAAAACCCCAGCTAGGTATAAAGACCTCTAAAAAGAGACGCCCTAGGCAAAAGAGGGAAAAAAAGAATACCCAGATAGGCGCGAAGAGCTTTGAAAAGAGACGCCCTATACAAAAAAAGGGGAAAATAAAATAAAGAGGTAGACAAAGCAGAATAATCAGAAAAAATAGTCACAGATACATGAACAAATATCATAATCAGGCACACAATTCAGTCAATCCAGGATACAACAATAACAACCATCAGTACAGAATACAACATACGGGACAGATGCCCAAATACAACACCCTGAGTCCACAACCTTGAGAAAATAATACAACACTGGACAACCACAACCAAAAGCCTATACCTAGCCTCCTAATAAATAATCGGCCATAGGTGCCATCAATAGCAAGAGCTGAATCCACTCAAGCATCCCCATCATCCTAGTCAGCCCCCGCATCCTCTGCACCCATTTGGAAGGCTGCCAGTTGCATATGAAGCTGATTGATCTGCTCACGATAAGATGCTCACTCCCTCTCCCATTCACTACTAGCATGATTATGCTCATTCTGCATTAGAAAAACATCATAAATCATATTTCACGCAATCATAAAAACACTTACATAAAATAGGTTCAAATTAATAAAAGAAGAAAGCAGTACACTTTGTGCGCAAGTAAACTCCATGAAATACTCTTGCGCGCTAATCGTAGCAATATACTGAGACTGAGAAATAGAAACATGCACTTATAAAGAAAAGAAATTAGATAATGAACAAAAGTAAAAGGAAGAAACTCATAAAGTTAAGAAACTAACATGAGTGGCATTCGCAGGCACTATACCCGACAATGGTGTACCCACTCTAAGTAAAGGGAAACGAGCTCCCGCTCCTGTAACTATCAGCCCATACAACATCGGAGGTGTTATACTAACAAAATCATCGAGAATAGCACCACTAGGTCCCACACCACTGGCATGTGTCGTCCTATATGTCCCAGGACCGCTCTCCTCATCAAAATCTGACCTCCTTCGATGATGCCTAGAATTCTGCAGATAAGACTCTCATAACTCATGTCATTTACCATTTAATACTAACAAAATTTGCTACATGCTTGCATAAAAATAGGAAAAACATAGCTCAGAAGCATACCGGGTCAGAGGAAGCTACCCTAGAAGCAAAACGACCCTGGGATGATCGTGAAGTCCCAGCTCTAGAACTCGAAGGCTACGAAGGATCTGCCTAAGGAGGTGGAGGAGGAACAAACTCATTGGCCACGACATCAATCAACTGTGGCAACAGAGTCATCATATAAGGGATACCCTCTCTCAGCTCTATCAAGCTCCTCTCTAACAAACTCTTGACCCCAAAATATATCCCTAAGGGGAGCAATAAGAACTCTCCTCATAAACGGTCCATCCCACCAGCGATAGACCCACTCATCTAGATAATACCTTATCAATAAGACCCTCCTCTATGCCAGGTGCCAACCCACTCCTATCTCTATCAACCAGTCCTGTCACTCCATCCACCAGCATGGACGAATCTACCCAAGAAACTCATAAGCGAAAGAATTGTAAAGAATAAGCAAAGCAAAGATGAAATGCACCATACCTGACCGTGGGCCAATTTACTCAAGAGACCCCTCATCTCTACCAAACTCTCAATAAAACTGGAAGTCATCCTAATCCATCGTGGGAGACAAGAAAAGCCACTCTCAGGCGAATGCTCAATAGTGGGATGAGGAAACAGACTGAACTCGTAAGCCCAAACCTGTCAAGAAGAAAAGAGTCAGAATAATAAAAAATGAAACAATCCAAAAGTAAGAGACCACATACACATCTAGCACGAACAAGCAGCTATAAACGTACGAGCGTCCTCTATAAGCCGTATCCAAACCAAAATACATGTGGGCAAAAGCAACTGTGCCCCAACTATAATTCGATAGATCCCTCAAGTTCCTCAAGACAAGTAACAACTGCAGGAAGCCAATGCCATAAGGGTTCGGGAAGATAAAGGTACTCAGAAGGTGGAATAAGAAGCACCTAGCCAACTACTCAGAACTAACACAACCTGCGTCGTGCTCTAACCTTACCTTATCTACAAGCTGCGTATACTGAATCAAAGTGGAGCAGCCATACTTCACTGAAAAAGTAACACCAAATAGATCCCTCAGCCATCTATTCCTCGTGATGGCAGAACTACATGCCTCATTACTAAAAGGGACAGGCTCCCTAGAAAAACTTAGCCCCGTAATGGATGCAAAGTTAAGTGGAGAAATAGTCATCTCCCTGAAAGGAAAATGGAATGTGTGGGTACTATCCATCAATCGCTAAACAAGAGCACACATCGCAGCCTGACTTGATGCATTAGAGCCATAAGTAAGAGCAGAAATAATACCATCAAAGCCCTTCCCAGCAACCATCTACTTCACATACGGAGGAAGACCCTGATAATACGAGTTGACCTTATTGAAGCTACCCGGTAGCTGAATGACAGGCCCAGAGGACTGCAACCAATAGGTAAAATAGTTATAATTTCATCAGATACTAAAACATCTCTTTTTACATCTTTACAGGAAAACTATAGTTAGAGCTATAATCATAACTAGAGCTACAATCATCACAACTAGAGCTACATCATAGTAAGAGCTAAACTATAGCTAGAGGTACACTATAGCAAGAGCTAAACTACAGCTAGAGCCACACCATAGCAAGAGCTAAACTACAACTAGAGCTACACTACAGCCAGAGCTATAGTAAGAGCTAAATCACAGCTAGAGCTAAACCATAATTAGAGCTACAGCACCACAGCTAGAGCTAAACAACAACAAGAGCTAAAATCATAGCTAGAGCTACAGTCATCACAACTAGAGCTACATCACAGCAAGAGCTAAACTACAGCTAGAGCTATACTACAGCTAGAGCTAAACTACAGCTAGAGCTACACCACAGCTAGAGCTACAATAAGAGCTAAACTATAGCTAGAGCTACACCATAGCAAGAGCTAAACTACAGCTAGAGCTACACCACAGCAAGAGCTAAAATCACAGCTAGAGCTACAGTCATTACAGTAAGAGGTACCTCACAGCAAAAGCTAAAATCATAGTTAGAGCTGCAAAAATTACAGCAGCAAGAGCTAAAACCACATCTAGAGCTATAGGCATTACAGCAAGAGCTACCTCACAGCTAGAGCTACGTCACAGCAAGAGCTAAAACCACAGCTAGAGCTATAGACATTACAGCCTGAGCTAAACCATAGCGAGAGCTAAAATCACAGCTAGAGCTACACTATAGCAAGAGCTAAAAATCACAGCTAGAGCTACAAACATCATTGTTAGAGCTACAGACATCACAGCTAGAGCTACATACATTACAGCAAGAGCTACCAACTACAGCTAGAGCTACATTACAGTAAGAGCTAAAAATCATAGTTGGAGCTACATCACATCAAGAACTACAAACTACAGCCAGAGCTAGGCTACATCAAGAGCTAAAATAAATGTCAGCTAGAGCTATACAGACAATAAATAGCAAGAGCTAAAACAAGAGCAACACATACAGCAAGTGCTAAGACAAACAACTAGAGCTACAACAAGTAAAGCTAACTACAGCAAGAGCTAAGTAAGCAAACTAACTAGTCGACGATGAATAGTCCAAGCATGAGTCTCCAGGCTATAGACAACAGGAACTAGATCACCTTGAGAAAATTGAGGTGAACGAACAGAGGCTCCACCACTGGTCTTAATAGCCTCAAAGCTCTAGCAGTAGAGGTCCCTACACCAGTTTGCTCGAGAACCACCTCATCCTCTAAAATGAACTCGTCAAAAGAAAAAGAAGTGGCATTCACATCGCCAAAGTCACCAAAATCCTCAGGAATAGGAGGGAAGTCCATAATTTTTATACTCCGTGAAGCAATAGAGCAACAACAGAAGAAAAGTAGTCCAAAAAATTTTAAAAAAAAGGGCTCAAAAAGGTCAAAAAATAGGTAAAAGTCACCCAAAAGTAGAAAATGAGCTCATCTTATAAGCATCGGACATGCCTCAGAGCATGTGATCAAGCGCAAAAATACGTGATCACACGCCCCAGATGCGTGATCACACGCCCTTTAGAGCCTCATACGCTCCGAGGCTTACACACGCACACACCGAGACCCCCGCACACACATTCCTGGGGTCCCAAACTTGCATTTTGCTAAAAAAATGTATGAATCACACAAACACGAGCATTATATATTTTAAGACACTGCATTTGACATCACTATCTTAAAAAGTCATTCAAAAAAAAATAAAGCACAAATAACATAAGCATGTCGCATCTACAATTATCACAATTAGCTCGTCATGAAATCACGCTCAAAACATGATAAATGATGACATCATCACCTCTCAGTAGCATTTTTTTCTGTTGAAAAGCATTTCTACTTAGAAGCATCCCATTTGCTTATAAGCATTCTATCTGCTTAGCAACAATTTATCTGCTTAGAAGCATTTCATTACTTAAAAGCATCTTATTTACTTAGAAGCATCTCTGCTTAGTAGCATCTCACTTGCTTAGAAGCATTTCATTGCTCAGAAGCATCTCATTTGCTTAGAAGCATTCCATCTGCTTAGTAGCATCTCACTTGCTTAGAAGCATTTCATTGCTTAGAAGCATCTCATTTGCTTAGAAGCATCTCATTTGCTTAGAAGCATTTATGCTTAGTAGCATCTCATTTGCTTAGAAGCATTTCATTTTTTAGAAGCATCTCATTTACTTAGAAGCATCTTATTTGCTTAGAAGCGCTCCATCTACTTAGAAGCATTTCATTGCTTAGAAGCATTGCATCTGCTTAGAAGCATCATATCTGCTTAGTAGCATCTTACAAGTGCTCCATCTGCTTAGAAGCATTTCATTACTTAGAAGCATTGCATCTACTTAGAAGCATTGCATCCGCTTAGAAGCATTTCATTTTCTTAGAAGCATTTCATTGCTTAGAAGCATTTCATTGCTTAGAAGCATTTCATCTAGCTTAGAAGCATTTTCTATCTACTTAGAAGCATTTCATTGCTTAGAAGCATCGGCTCAAAAGCATTTTTTGCTTAAAAGCATCAGCTTAGCAACATTTCATCTGCTTAGAAGCATCATCTTAGCAGCATTTCATCTGCTTAGAAGCATTTCATTGCTTAGAAGCACTTTATTTGCTTAGAAGCATTTTCCATCTGCTTAGTAGCATTACATCTGCTTAGAAGCATTCCATCTGCTTAGAAGCATTTTTTCTCTGCTTAGAAACATTCCATCTGCTTAGAAGCATTTTTTCTCTGCTTAGAAGCATCACATTCACTTAGAAGCATTTCATCTACTTAGGAGCATATTCCCTCCACTTAGAAGCATTTCGTTGCTTAAAAGCATTTTTCTCTGCTCAGAAGCATCTTATCTACTTAGAAGCATTTATGCATCTTTCTCAGCTTAGAAGCATCACATATGCTTAGTAGCATTTGCATTGATACCTAAACAGGTTATGAAAGCATCATCTTGCCTCACTTGAGAGAATTACAAGATACATAAACAAGTAGCAGCTCCACTAACCAAATGACATCAACAAGCAACAGGCCTGAAGTCAAAAGACTAGACAGCACACCATCAAGTAAGTACCTCTTCTCAAAAACTATTTTTGCATCTCTGCATCTGCTTCACATGTATTGACATTAGGATTAGAGTACTATACAACACACGTAAAGCAGAGAGCAACTGTCATACATCAAATTTTGATTGTCCCCAAAAAAGATCCAATGATGAAAACATCTCTTCGAACTTGACAAATGTCTATTCATTCTTACCGCCTCTAAAGTGTGTCAAAAATCTAAAAAGCCCAAATTGAGCAAAATCAATCGCCGAATCATTAAGTTGCACCCTGATTTCATGAAATATGAATAATTAGAGTGGTAAGTTACTCATTTTGAGCAAATGTTGCTCAAAACGAGCAACTCATCAGACTGATGTTCAACTCATGAGACCGGAGTTTAACTTTGTGAAAATTGGAAGTCCATTTTCATAAAATGAACATTTGAAATGCATCCGTAGGCCCTTAAAACTTTTGGAAGTAACCCCGAAATAGTGTGCATAACCTCGAGAAGTAACGCGTGAGCGAATTTGCAGGGCATGATTACGCACAAACACATCTTGCTCGCGCGTAAAAATGGAAGCAAATTTTGATGAAATGAACCTTGAAAGCACATATGAAAGGTCTAAAAACCCTAAAAATACATCCCTAAAATAGCACGATCAGAGCCTGGGAAGGCCGTGTGACGAGCGTAAGAGCGCATGATTACACGGTTGGGCGAGTGATCACGCTTCCCAAGGCCATGATCACGCTCCCCAAGCCATGATCATGCATCCAGGGGCGTGATCACACGTTCTAAAGGCGTGATCACACATCCTAGGCTAGTGATCACGCGCATTTTCACCAATTTTTACACTTTTTTGGCACATTTCCCAATAAATAGGGGTCTCTACCCCCCATTTTGGTAAGGCTAGAGCCAAGGAAGACAAGGCAAGAGCTTAGGGAGCAAAAGCTAGAGCCTAGAAAACACTGGCAAGAGCCAAAAAAAGAGAGCACACACATACTGAAAACACTATCAAACTAAAGGCTTAGGAGCCCCAATCCACACACCTTTAGCCCACTTTCTAAATTTTTCATAAGATTTTTAGACCGCTTTTGAATCAAACCCAACCACATCTTTGTCAAAGCACGCTTCAAAGGTATACGAATTTGCATTACACACGTCATTTTCAACCTCTCGACGAGGAAAGCTTGAAAATCCCATGAAGCTAAAGCTTCGAAAACTCAAATATGAGGACCAAATAATCATTTTTGCATGTTTATTTTACTGCTTTGCATTTTGTTTTATCGCCACCAGCAGTTGAGAAATTGTTGTGATTGTGTGATAAGACTAGTAATTTGCATGCTGATTGTATAATCTCTGCTTTGTTTTACTCATAATAAATCGTCATTCTGCATCGATATGCATTCAATAAATACGAAAGCTTACTTATCTAAGCTAAATCTTTGATATCTCGATTTAATGATGCAGTCACCATTATTTACTGTTTATCTTATCATTTAGAAATTATTTATAATAATTCTTGCTAGAGCATAAACTATGTGCATCTGTTTAATCATTCATGATCATCTTCATTGTGCTTATATGCTGTCCAAGTGGATGAATGGATAGAATTGCACATAGTTGTGTTAACCTCTGTTTTGTAGGTGTATTCTAGATTAGGACTAGATTTACATTTTTGCACTTTTTCTCTTTCATATGTATTTACTAGGAAAGTCTTATAAATAATTATGATGAATTTCTCATACTTTTCATTATTATCAATGTGCTTGTGTGAATGCATATATATCAACTGTCATTACTGAAACTAGGGTGCTGCGATAGCCACATATTGAGTATTAAAATGACTAATAGTCAAAATGTAGATGAGATCTCCCGAGCTCAGAATCTTTGTTAGGGACAATACTGGTTGAGTGATCCGATGCTGCCCTTTTCATCTTTTCCTGGTTTCTTAAAAACTAGGTGGCAACTCCAAAGACAAAAGCGTCTCGCATCTCCCCGAGACCAATCATTTATCCCTGTCCCATAAATGGAACGGATGTCCCATTCGGCAAAGTTGCCATGTCCCACTTGAAATTCTCCCACCTCAGGTCGCTCTGTTAATGAAACTTTAGAACATGTACTTTGGGACTGTCCATTGAGCTCTTTTATTGGTATACCAGCTATCTGTGAATTCAAGTTACAGATCAAGACAAACTTGAGGTTGAAAATTGGATCTTTAAACAGAAGAGCCTTCTTCCAAAAGATGGTTTCACAATCTTTATAATGTCACTCTGGTATTTTTGGTATGTGAGAAATGTGCAGCTATATGATGGGAAGTGTTTGGAGGTTTAGTTTTATTATCAATCTACTTTGAAGCTAATGGCAGAATACGAGAATGCAAATCAGATTGCGCGGGATAATTCAAAAAGTACACCTCCGTCTAAATGGCTTCCACCTACTCTGAAGACTATCAAGTTCAATTTTGATGCAGTAATAAGGGCAAATCTGGGCACCGATTATGGAATAGTAGCTCAAGACAGTTCTAGCCAGATGATGGTTGCTAAGAAGATTCACAATGAGGCAATTATGGAACCGGAAATGGTAGAAGCTAAAGCTTTCCTTGAAGCTATTAAAATGGTGGAATCGATGCAGCTGGAGCATCTCACTTTTGAATCAAACTGCCTTCCATTTATTCAAAGACTGCAATCTGTAAATCTCGACTTTACTCCCATGGGTTTAGTTGTAACTGATATTCTATATTTATGTAATGCTTTTAGTTCGTTTTCTTTTCACTATAAACCTAGAGTAGCGAAAAAAGTAGCACATTCCTTAGCTCAGCTATCCTTTAATTTGGTCAATTCTATTTATATATAGACTTCTTTCCCAAGGGAAGTCATGGAGAATGCTTTGTACGACTCTTCTTTGCTTTAATGGAAAGTTCATATTTCTCAAAAAAAAAAATGTTCTTACAAAAAAATAAATGTCGGTACTAACAGTGCTTGCTATATTTCCAATTTAACAATACAACTAATATAAAACAATCAATTTTGATGACTTATAATCAATATAAACCGAAATATTTTCATATTATTTTTTCTAAAATCTAACAAATTTTTATTTTTTAATATAAATTTTCTTAAATTAAAATTATATTTTTATTCTATTTCATTATTATCAAAAATATTTTTTACCATTAAAATAAACTAAATATTTTTAATTAATTTGAAATGAAAAATATTTTATCATTAAATACATTTAAATATAATAGTTTAAAACACTTTTAAGTTGGTGTTCAATTAGATTAAATTGATTAAGCACTTGAATATTGTTAACAGAAATTTATGGAAGAAATGTTTTAAAAATACTTTATGTAATGAATATTGTTAACAGATGTTTATGGTAGACCTTTGCTGCCCTTCGGCATTCTTTCTAGGTCGCATTCGGATTAGTATCCTACGAGATATCAGATATCGGGTGGTTTCGTACCAAACAAGAAAAAAAAAAAAAAAAAAAAAAAAATATATA
>CATIWM010523786.1:0-11216 GCA_949671775.1 Mallotus repandus | reverse complement strand
AGAGTAATGGGTGGATCAGAGAAGAAATGCGGTGGGGGGGGGGGGGGGGGGGGGGGGGTGGTACCCACCATCAACTTTGACATGCCTATAGCAATGACAAACATAGTGTAGATGGCAGGACGCAATTCATGATCAGTCTCTTCCAACCTTTTTAAATATTTGTTATTCAGAATTTTACTTTGAGGGTCATTTGCCTATTAACTTTTTCAATTCAATACCATTTGGTTGCAAATATGTCCACAAAGCTAAAAGGCTAAATTGATAGTTTCACGCCTAAACTTTACCTAATTAACTTTTATTATTTTTATTCAATTATTTTGAATTTATTTAACCTATATATATATATATATATATAATCAATATATTTGATAAACTCGTGCTTGATATAAATACATACATTTTATATGAACTACTATAAAGTTCAATTCAGGATGATAATACGATTGAAAACAAAAAACTTTAATTTTTTTTATTTTAGTCCTAATTTTATTTTTATTAGTTTGAAATTTACTTTTTATCACTTTAGGTGCTTAAAAGTACTTGAAATCAGCTTATTCTCTGTGGTATTATGTGTTAAATACAATTGAAATTATAAATTTAGAAGTAAATTATATTCGAAATAAAACTTTAAAATTATTATAAAAAATGGAAGTTAAAAAGACAGTCAAAAGTTAAAATAATGTAAAGTTTAGGGTGTAACTAAGCATTATGCCAAAACTAGAATATCTAGTGGCTATTAAAATTTTCACTAGCGAATAGCAATTCCTGCTGCCTACTGTATAAAATGCAAGAATCAATCTTACGTAACTCAATAAATTTCATGCATTTAAGACAAGTTAACGTTTACTTGTGGTATAGTCTTCCATGCATTTAAGACAAGTTAACGTTTACTTCGTCGGGTTTTCGTCTAATACATAGTTTTCTGCACTTACCACTGCCATCAGCTGCGGCAGGCTTTGAAGGGAAATGGTGCATGGTGGCCCTAAAAGGACATTATCAAGAGGCTCTGTAGGAAGTTGGTGTCCAAGATCTATATTTGGACCGATTTCCTGCCACAATATCTTCATATAAATGACAACATTTTTTATTGTCATTTTCTCTTTACTTCCAAGCACGGCATGTATTTCCTACCGTATAATTTGTTGGGCCAACAAGCAGTCTCATTCATTAGAATTTTCCTGACAATGACTTGCTGGACAGCATCATGTGATCGGTGGGCGACCCATGTCACCAAGCCAACCCCACTGCCAGACCCTCTCAGCACCACTCATTCAAACTTCATTAGACTTTATCACATTCATTTGCATCTATATATATGCAAATATTTATCAAATCTAAATCCAACCCAAGTACTGAAATTTCTCGCATCCTCTACTTGCAAAGTAAAGCTCTCTTTCTCTTCTTGTCTTGTATTGTTTTTTCTATATTCCAGCAGAAGCTATGGCTATTCGTTTTCCTGCTATCGCACATGCTAAACAAATTCTTCGTCGATCAAACATGATTGCAGATCAAGTAGCTAAAGATATTCCAAAAGGTTATTTAGCAGTATATGTTGGAGAAAACCAAAAGAAGAGATTCATAGTTCCGATATCAATGCTGAATCGTCCTTCTTTTCAAGAATTGCTAAGAAAAGCTGAAGAAGAATTCGGATTTAATCATCCAATGGGTGGTCTTACAATTCCTTGCAGAGAAGATATCTTTATTGACTTACTTCGCTTCTGAAGAACTGATAATTAATAATCAATATGCATATATAATCATCAAACACAGTTTTGTAGATTCTACACATTAACCTTTTTTTTTTTTCAAATTTTTCTTTTTGGATTGAGATGATGTATCTGAACATGAACATTGTAAACTTCTGGATATTTTTTTCCAATGAGATTTCAAGATAATTGGTTAACTCTATATATCGTACTAGTCCATCATTTTTTCCAAATCAAGAACAGCTTCTTGTGTGAATTATATTTGCCAGTATTTTGTTTTCTTGTAGATGGCAACATATCAGCTTAAGCTAAATGATCAAGACCCATATAGCCTGATTTAACAGATTGGATGATTGGAAAGCTTCAAAGCCTCTAAAAGCTGTATGCAATACTAATATTAGAGATTGTACTCCGTATCTGGAGTAGATTTTTGCTTTGATCATCTAATGTGTGGCTTGACAATTCCCTTTGGAGAAGACAAGTTCAATTTGTGTACTTCTGATCAGAGTAGACCATGGGATCAGACACTAAAATTAATTACTGTCAATGAAAGATTTTTTTGCAGAGCATATTGCCAAAGAAAGCATAGAATTTTCTGATGATACTGGCACTTGTCCCCACAATAGCATTGTTGCAAAACGTCTTGTAGTTTCATGACTGATGGTAAATCTTCTCTATTGCCAAAATCTGAGTATTTTCTTGATCTAAATTTTGTAAATTTGCCGAAAGTTGAGTATTCAAATGGCACAAACTATTTTTCCATCACTGATCAAGAACACATCATAAAGTAGATGTCTCTTAATTAAACTCAATTTAGTTCTGTTTCTACATCAAAATTAAGTATTCAACCAACCATTTCCAATGCTTTATTAGCAACTAGTTCCCTATTGTCTTGTCATGGCATTTGTAGTTCATAATATTGTTTTCAACTTAAAAAATACGAAGGATATTTATTTAATCTCCTGGACCACAGCGGATTCATTTGAAGGCAAACCATGTGTTGCCCTCATCAGCTATGTCCACAAAGCAGCATAAAGCTCTCAGCCATTAATTGCAGATTTTGCAGGATTTTGAGAAATCCGTTGACAAAATATTGCATTTTCGGGTGCATTCATTTGCTCTACAGCCTAATTTCTCCTTTTTTTCACAAAACTTCTTAGTTTTTGGATAAAGACTAAATGCATACTGCAGTTAGGTACTTGTTTGCGAAGCTAATTCTTTGCCAGTCTGTGGATGCTGCATATAAAGCAGCTTATAGTCCAAATATAACCTTTTGTCTCAAGATCTGAGAAGTAAAGCTGAAACAAGTAAAAGTTTTGTTTACAGTGATGACCAAATGGCTTATTTGGCCAGGCTTTCTAGTGCCCTTTTATATGGAGCAGTTTATGATTCATTAAATCAAAGTGGTTAATAAATTGTAAAGAAATATTCTTTTCAGGGAATGTGTGAGAAAAAAAATTAACAGCACATACTTCATTAAAAGTATTTGCACTGAATTCAAGATTCCTAGCATACAAAATTGTTTTGTGTAAATAGCATAAGTTGTACTCTCTTATGCTTTACACAAGTTAGAAGTGACATCAATGAAAGTATCTTCTGAGCAGGGAATTGTCAGACCACCCATTGGATGATCGTAGCCGAATTCTTCTTCTGTTTTATTTAGCAAATCTTGAAATGAAGTCTGGTTCAGGTATAATACTGGAACCAAAATTCTCTTCTTCTCTGTCTCTCCAACGTACACTGCCAAGAAACCTTTAGGCACTTCCAATGATCTTGAAGCAGCTTTCTTTGTCAATACGGGTGCACGGAGAACACCAGGGAAACGCACAGCCATACTTCCTCACTAGATGAATCTCTGTAGAAGTGACAGGAACAAGAATTTTAATTAGAAACTTTGCTGTTTAAGAGTGTTGAATAGACGTCCAAACTTGGAAAGCTATGACGCAAGTATGTGAATATATATAGATGAAACGATATGTTAAGATCCTATAGTTAGTGGCCAAGGATGGGGTCTAATTGTGAGGTGGGAAAGGACACGGTAAGAGAGTATCACATGCTGTTGTCCTCTAATTAATCCAACATAAATAAAGCATACAAAAATAATGTTCTTGATATGCAGTTCATATTGTTGAAAGACGATCATTAGCCTAAAGTTAGTGCTGATGTTAGATGTAAGGCTAAGCTACTTTTTGATAATTGCATTAGGTGCATCTTTCAGACAATTCATTAATGCATCGAGACAAGCATCGAGTGGCTTGTGTTCCTGACTACCCTACACTGGTTGATTAATCACAAGGCAAGTCCATGTGACGTTCCCATAGGCTGTGTCCTGAGAGCACCTATCCACAAATGCGTTATTTATTCTATATATATTCACATTCCAAGGTCAGGAGTCAGAACACAACCAACCACAGCCAGCAAATTTTCTACTCATTTAGCTCTTTGCTCATTTTTTTTTATTCGAGTCTCTTTGGCATCACCATCAACAGCATCATGGCTAGATATCTTTCTTCTGTTCTTGCCAAGCAAATTTTGCGCAAATCAGAAGTATACACAACTAAAACATCTTCAAGATCTTCGAATGTACCGAAAGGCTTCCTGGCAGTTTATATTGGAGAGACAGAGAAGAAGCGGTTTTTAGTTCCTGTAACATTTCTTAATAAGCCTGCATTTCAAGCTTTGCTAAGTGAAGCAGAAGAGCAGTTTGGTTTCAATCATCCAATGGGTGGTTTGACAATTCCTTGCACAGAAGATACTTTTATTGATGTAACTTCTAGCTTGAGTAGAACACAAAGTTAGTCTACCCAGAGAGAAGAAATTTTGCAGTGGCAAAAATTGCCTGGCCAATGTAAATACTTATTTTGTTATACTATAAAACATTCTTATAAAATGAGAAATGTGATTCTACAAAAAAGAAAAGAACAATTTGCGATAGAATTCTTTAGAGTTAAACACCCATTTCTGTTGAACACATTTCATTCCCAAGGCATAGCAAAAGGTGTCCTGAAAATTAGCTTCTTCATCCTTATGAACTGATGCTTCTTTTAAAAAAGCTAATTAAAATTGTGATTTTTTTTAATTCATTAACTGTAATTGCTGTAAGTTCTTGAATGAAGAGTGCAAGAGACAATTGCAGGCCTCTGCTCTGGAGGATCCCCTGTTTGCTCTGCCTGATCAACGAAGTGATAAATTAAGCTGAAATTGTGACAACATAAGTTTGCGGTGTTTTTATTTGATATATCCTACAACCATCCATGTATAGTCTTGTTCAGCACATCTTTCGAACAATTGAAAAAAATATCAACAAACCAAATATTTTTAGACCTAGGCAATGAATGAATTAATGCACACTTGTTTAGTAAAAGGGAAAAAAAAAAAAAAGGCAGCCCTGGTGCACAAGGCTAATCACAATTCCAAAAGAACAGAATTACGTTTACACTTAAAAGTTCATCATTTGGTTAGAAGAAATGTTCAATTCCATAATTAAATGTAATAACATTTACACAGAGCTGTCAGTTCTCTCTAACAAAAATGGTTTTCTGTGATTAGGGTAATTGAATGCACTTATGCTAGATTCAATCTAGAAGTTAGACCAATGAAGACATCTTCTCTGCAAGGAATGGTCAGATCACCCATCTAATCATCAAATCCAGGTTGAAAATTTTGATTATGGGCTCTATTAATTGTAGTTATATAACAAGATACTTTGGTTTAAATGAAATTGGGTTGGACTCTAGTCAATAATAAGGTGGGCTTGCTCTCAATAGTGTAGGCCGTTGAAGCCTATGGGCTTATGATGGTAATGGCCCATAGACTCACCAAATTGCTAGGTCTTTTCTTTCATTCCTTCTGATTTTTTATAGACAATGTTTTTCTTCTTAATTGGAGAAGAGCATACAGTGTGCTTACACCATCTAGAGAGCAAAGGAAGAAGATAGAAGAAGTACTTGGCAAAAAAACAAAAAACCACAAATCACATCGTTGCACTTTCTCCTTGTAGAAGCTTAATATGGATCCCAAAACAGGTTCTTAATCTCAATCAAAATACATGTTCTTTGTTCATGAATTGTTTCTGATGAGGATCAGCATATGATTTATTCAAATCATAAAGGATTAGATGTCTTGCACAATATTAGTGTGCCAATGACAAGATCAAGAAAGCTAAAAAAACTATTAATGGGTTGATTTGTGAAGTTCAAAATAAGAATATTGCTTCATATAATTTTAGATATTTGGAGGCTTCACCAAGGCCCATTAACTTGATTCAATTGTTGGATTAATTAATGGGAGTTCATTTTCATAAAGTCCACATACATCTTTTGGGCTTCTCATAGTACTTTTTATTTTTGGGCTATTTAGGCCTAAATTCATATTAGGCTATTTATTTAAAGATAGAGCAGCCATTTTATATGATTTGATTATATTTATAAGGCTTAGATCCAAATAAACAATGGGCCAACATTTTATGCTCTAAATTTTAGCTTAATGAGCAGCCTGCACACCAACTAGTTTTCAGCCCATATCTTCCTCAATACTACTACAAATCAGATGATTTTAGACTTCATTTAAAGCTAATGTCTGGAGCAACAAACTTTATGTTTTGAGCAGCAATTGATTCGAATGTTTACAAGGCCGAAAATGAGTTACAAACTATAGTAACAACAAATGTTAATTATACCTTATTAATGTCTTCTTAATTTAATGAGTCTAAATTTATATATGTAGTTATGTTTCCTAAGCCTATATAAAGGTTTACTCATTGTAACTTGAGGCATCAATGATAAATAAAATATCACTTTTATAAAGTTTTTGCTTTGGTTCTTAAAAGAGTTAATTTCAGACTTATCAATCATTTTGATTATGGTGTCTAACTTGACTTATCCTCCTCTACTTTGCTTTTTAAAGGGAGTGGCATCTATTTTAATTATTTTCTTATTCTTGGTTCTTGGTTTGCTAATTAATAAGTCAAGGGTGAAAATCAATTATTTGGTATTGGGTCTCTTGTTATATCATTGTGGTTCATATCAGTTTTGGTATCAGAGCTTTGGCTCTAAATAGGTTACGTGTACTCTAATTTTTTTTATTCTTCTTTGTGCGTTCGTGTGTTCTTGCATTTACTTTCAGTTTCATATATATATATATATATATTCAAGTTTGAACTTATTTTATCTATTTTGCACAATTAGTAAAAACATAAAAAAATTCATATTAAAAAAAAGAAAAGTGAAATAAAAAAACAAAAGAAAAAAAAAGTAGAATAAAAAAAGTAAAGAAATCAGTTTGTACGTGTTCTCATTTGTGTGGTACTAAGTGAATTTCAACATTATTATTTCTTTCTGGAAAACATTCCTTAAAACTGAATTCTCACCACCATTGAAGCTTTTTCTTTCAATTTTTGTTCAAATCTTGTTGATTTGTTCTTAAAATCTGTCATCAATTTTTTTTTTAATTCCCTTGTCCATTGTTATCTCTTTGTTCTTTGCTTGTTATTTTCTTTCATACGTGTTATTGATACGTGTCATTCCTTGAGGAGGTTTTCATTTTAGGCCTTGCAATTAATTTTATTGATTTAGTCAAAATTAGTTTGATAAGAACTTATAGTGGAAGCATTTAAAAGTGAATTGAGATTTTATTCATTAGTTATTTGTGTGAAAACACAATAGAATAGGGTTGTTTGTGAGTTAGTGGAGTGAAAACACGCAAGGGAGTGAATTTGTGTGGTTCTTTGATTTGTTACTAACTAATTTTGTAGGTTAAATCATGTCACAAATCAAGAATAATAATCCAACCAGTAGCAATAAGGAGATAAGTGAAGGAAGAGAGATAGATGTAAATTTTCAACTAAAATCCATGCATAAGTATTTTGAGAGGATAAACTTGATGTTCAAGCAAATTGGAGAAAAGTTAGAGAAGCAAGAAAATGCTATAACTTCTTTACAAAAGGAGCAACAAAGAAATTCCCCAGACTTGCATGGAGGTGGACGTTATAGGGCCGATTGGGAAGATAACTATGAGGATGATGACAACATAACCATTTTAGGTGTGGGGAAAAACATGGGATTAGGTCGAGGTAGTCGTGGTGGTAGAGGAGGAAGAGGAAGTCGAGGTAACAGTTTTGGTGAAGATAGATTCTATGAAAATTGGAATGATTGAGGTAAATGGGAAGATAGACTGGATAGTAACTTAAGTGGCATTAAAATGAAAATTACCCCTTTTTAAGGTAAAAGTGATCCCGATGCATACTTAGAATGGGAAAGGAGAGTGGAACTAGTGTTTGAATGCCATAACTTTACTAAAGAGAAAAAGGTGAAGATAGTTGCAACACAGTTTATAGATTATGTTGTGATTTTGTAGGATCAACAAATAATCAATAGAAGAAGAAACCATGAGAGTCCTATTAACACTTAGGATGAGATGACGCTATTATGTGGAAGAGGTTTGTCCCTAGTTCTTACTATAGGGAATTGTACCAGAGGTTACAGGGTCTTTCTCAGGGTTCCAAGAGTGTAGAGGACCACCATAAAGAAATGGTGATTGCTATGGTTAGGGCCAATATAGAGGATGATAGGGAATCAACCATAGCTAGGTTTCTTCATGGATTTAATTTGGATATTGCTAATATAGTGGAGTTGCAACATTATGTGGAACTTGAGGACATGGTGCATATGGCCATGAAAGTGGAGAGGCAACTCAAGAGAAAGGGTACATATAGGTTTAGCAATAATTTGAGTTCTTTATCATGGAAGCTGAATTGGGGAAAGAAATAAGAGAATGCACCTTTTAAGCCTAGAATTGAGATATCAAAGCCTAAAACTAGTGGTTGCAATCTTGAAAAATGAAAATCTGAAGGTACCCAAGGGAGAAATAAAGATATTAAGTGTTTTAGGTGTTTGGGAAGAGGACATATAGCATCTCAGTGTCCTAGTAAGAGGAAAATGTTCCTTAAGGAGGATGGAGAGTATAAGACAGCTGGTGAAAGCAGCGATGAGGATTACATGCAATCATTGACAATCAATGAAAACAATAGGCTTCTTCTATTTCATATGAGACCTAAAACCTCGCACATGCAATTTTTGGTGGTGGAATGTAGCTCATACAATTTACCCTTTGAAAATCCTATCAGAGATGCAGTGTCTAGAATCATATTTGCTCCGAAGTCAAATAATCTTCTCATTTCTTCTTGGGATTCTGTGGGTGTTCGATTTCATGTTCTCCTACTTTACATTTGTATGGTATTGGTGATTTATTTTTTAACACGTCTTTTGCTTTTGATAATTGATTTTCTTTTTATGGAAATTTTATAGAATCTTTGATTGTACAATGTGGGTAATTGTCTGCTTAGATTAGAAGCTCCTTCACAAGCTACACTTCTTGATTATTGTTTCCATAGTGAGATTATGGCTTTCAGCACAGGTTCTGGTCTTCACATTTTTCTTTTATGCCTTCTCTTTCTCTTTATGTATACATTTCTTTCTAGTTAATGTGATTCATCATTGTAAATTGGCCGACTATCTTTATGGTACTTGTTGTTTATATATTTTCATTAGTAATTTATATGCGGTTACTTTTTAGAATCTCTGTTATTGGGTTCCCTGCTTTGGTTCCTAGGCATCATGTGCCTATTCACTCTGCCCGCACGGCTCCAATAAACTTTGGTGGTAGTTTCACTCAAAAATGTGGAAAAGAAAGTACGAGAAAGAAGAGTAAGAAGTAGGATGTTTACTTCCTTAGTCATATAATCTTTTGTGAATAGTAGGAGATGCAGAGCTTTAAGGACAAAAATGAAAGCAGGATCATTATTTATTCAAGTGTTGGTGTGAGACTTTTCTTGATTAGTCTTTTACGCTTCATCTTGTCTCTGCCATGTAATTTTGATGATGGAATAGGGAAAGCTTTCATAAGCAAATATGTTGGTGGTTTGTTTTGATGAGCAAATGCAGTAAAATTGTCATACAGTAAAAACTATTAGCCTGACGATATGTTAATCTGTTCTTTATTATTATTATTATTATTTATTAAATCCCTCCTTCACGTTTTTTTAATTCTTAGATTGTTTTGGCATTATACATACTCTAGATGTCCTCTCTTTTGAAATTATCTGTTATGTTCCATGTTCTGCACTGATCTAAAGCTTACTAACTTGGTATACATGTCGTCTTGAATTTGAATTTTAGGGTGCAACAACAACATGCTTTGTGGCATTGCATCCATAAGTAAAGGGTGTAAGTGGTGAATGTTTTTTTTACAGCAATCTGGCCAAAGCAAGTGCTCAAGGTAGGGATGTTGACTAGGGAAAGAAACTCTAGGATTTTAGCGAGGAATTGATTAGCTGAATGTTGAGTCAATATAAAGCAACTAGTTACTTTGAAATGCATGTAAAGAATAATGACAAAAATGATACTAATTACCATTAAGGCATTATCTTAAACATTATTGTCAAAATATTTTCTTAGGCATGATATGCCTACGACTTTTAATGCAAAAGTATTAAAAGCATTAAAAGTCGGCCCTTGCTTCCCTTTTTCTTGGTCCTTCAAAGGGTTATTATTATGACTAGAGATTGACCTGCATTTTTTGGCTGGTTCATCAATTTGTGGAGCTATTACTGTTGAAATCCTTTGTGTAAGTTAGAAATTCTTGTCACTATACAACAAAACTATGACAAGCAATCAGAGGAAGCTGTAATAAACTATTCCCTTATTTTGCTTTGCAACATTTTGTTTACTTCCAGATATAGTTTATTAAAAATTAAGAACATGTATATGATATTGTTTATTGAAATAGGCTGTTGAAAATGCAAAACAGGTGGCATATTCATTATTCAGTTAATTACATTTTTTAATATTATCCAAATATTTTCTTAATATTATTCGTATATGTTGAAAGTGCAAAACAGGTGTCATATAATTATTCAACATTTTTTAATATTATCCGAATATTTTTTAAATCTTATTCGTATATATTGAACATGCAAAATAGGCATCATATTCAATATTCAACATTTTTGAAAATTATCCGTATATGTTTGGAATATTATTCGTATATGTTGAAAATACAAAAGAGGTGTCCTATTCATTATTCAGTTATATACATTTTTTAATATTATCCATATATTTTCGGAATCTTATTTGAATATGTTCAAAATGCAAAACAGGTGTCATAGTCATTATTCAGTTATATACATTTTTGAATATTATCCGTATATTTTTGGAATCTTATTTGTGTATAATTTAAAACTCAAAATGAGTATCTAAAAGTAAGAACAATATCTGAAATTGAAAACAACATCTCAAACTCATAAAAATAGTATATGAATATGATAATTTTAGTAAGTATATATAATTAGAAAAATTATCAAAGAAATAGTTAGCCTTGAGTAATAAATTTCAAATATAATTGTATTCAATTAATTAAAATAAAAATAATTGATATATGCATATCAATTAATTTGAATCCAAGTGCCCATCTTTTTTTCAAATGCATGAAGCTTGAAAAATATGTTTCACTTAT
>CATIWM010523619.1:0-23404 GCA_949671775.1 Mallotus repandus | reverse complement strand
CTACATGTAGAGAGTTGGTTTGGCTCTCCACATGAAGCTAGTCAAACTTCACTCTCTACTCTAAAATATTTCAATTTCCTATGCAAAATATTAATTTATATTTATCTATTTATTGAAAAGATTTTTCTCTTTTATCAAATGGTGGGAAAGAATTAAATAAATAGAGAGAAATGTTGTAAAAACAAATGAGGAAAAAAAATTAAACATGAATGTTTATTAGATAAAGCAAAATGAAGATTAAAATTATAAAGAGTCTATTGGAGTTGTATAAATTTTTTCACTCTTTATATCTAAAAATTCTTTGAGTTGCTCTCTATTATGCAAAAAATGCTCTTTAAAATAAAGAGTACTATTGGAGATGCTCTTAATGGACATCATCTAGCTTTAGATGGTGGCTTCACAACCATTAATCATGCTTTTGGCTTGTTTTTAAGGCTTTAGATTTATGATCCAAGTATTGAGGAATTTGAATTTCTTAAATAAAACCTTTAGTTTGAATTTTATGCATAAAAAAACATGTGTTAGGAGAAATTTATCTTCTTTATAAGAGTTTACCAATTTGAAGTTTAAAATAATTAAAATTCATGCAATGATAGGTTACTAGTGACATCAAATTCAAAATAAATAAATATAAATAATTATTCAATCATTCGATATATAGTACGTTGAAATATAAAAAAAAAATATTTGCTATATATATATAGTAAAATTCATTTTAAGTTAAAAGTTGAGTTGGTGATTCACAAAAACTCTCTTCAAAAAAATAAAAAAACATGAATTCAATTAATAACAATATAAATCGTGAAACTTTTTATCACATTGAAAAAAGCACTTTAAGTGGGATCTATAAAGGTAATGGTATATTGTGTGTTATCAATGAATGTTATAGTACAATATATATATACATTGATAGAAAGAGTTGTTATACATGATATACACAACCTAACAAATATGGGAATAAATATAATTAAATTGATATCTTATCACCCCGACAAACCCTTAACCATCTCTAAGATTGAGCCGTTTGAATAGAAGTTGAAATTGAGGAAGAGGCAAGGGTTTGGTGAATAATTTTACAATTTGATATTGAGTGGATAAAAAACCTAACCTGAAGAAAACCATTTGCCACCTGCTCACGAACAAAATGATAGTCTAATTCAATGTGTTTTGTGTGTGCATGAAGCACATAATTGGAACTCAAGTATATAGCACCAATATTTTCACATGAAATAGTTGCATGAGGAATAGGAAAGCCAAGTTCAGTGAATAGTCCTTTAAGCCAAAGAAGTTCTGATGTAGCATTTGCAACAACTTTATATATTCACTCTCTGTGGATGACCTAGCAATTGTTGGTTACTTTTTGGCTAACCAAGAGATTAGAGAAGAGCCTAGGAAAATGGCATAACCATTTGTGGACCATCTACCATTAGGAACACTACCCCCAATCACTATCTACATAACAATGTAAGGACAAAGTAGTTTTTGAGGAAAAAATAGACCAACACCCTTAGTACCTTGAATCGTTTGAGTGTTGTCTAATGAATATTTATTGGATTGTGCATGAATTAGCAAAGTTTGTTAACACTGAATATTATATCCGGTTGAGTGATGGTAGCATACTGAAGAGCACCCACAATTTACTAAAACTCTTCACCTCGAGATAAAGGATTACCTTTATATTTACTCAATGAAATAGCTGGAGACATCGATGTTGCACATGCTTTACAATCGGACATGCCATGGTGATGCAAGAGATCATTGAGATACTTTTGTTGAGAAAGTAGAACACCATCTGAATGTTGTTGTAATTTAAGGCTAAGAAAGTAATGTAGGGTGCCAAGGTCTCAAATGGAAAATTTTTATTGCAATGATCAAACCAAGTTGTCATGCAATTGAGAACAAGAACTTGCAAGGACTATATCATCAACATAAACAAAAAGGAATTTAACCGCAGTACCCTATCTTAAAATAGACAAGGAAGAGTCAACTTTAGAAGAGACAAAATTAAGAGAGTGAAGATAATGTGTCAGCCGAGCAAACCAAGCACGAGATGCTTGTTTTAAACCATAAAGTGAGAAGTTTAATTTGCAGACATGGTGTGGGAACTCTTTGTTGACACAGCCGAGTGGTTGGGCCATATAGAGTGCTTCAGTAATGTGTCCATGCAAGAATGCATTTGAGACATCCAGTTGCTTCATTGGCTATTTGTGCATGGTAGCTAGGGCAAGAATGACTTGAACTGTGGTAACTTTCACAATGGAACTGAATGTCTCATTGTAGTCCACACCAGAGAGTTGTGCAAAACTCTTGGCTATAAGGCGAGCCTTGTAGCAATAAATTTTTCCATTAACCTTCCTTTTAATTTAAAATATCCATTTATTGTCAATTATATTGGCATAAGGAGGTTTTAGTACTAGGTCCTAAGTATGGTTAGTTTGCAAAGCATTTATTTCTTGGTCCATTGATCTTTGCCATTATGTATACCGAATTGCTTCTTTAAACGAATGAGGTTCATGAAGCAAAAAGTTCAGTTTGGTGTTGGTTTTTAAGGCTGTATGTGCTTGGCGTTTTGACATTATTCGGGCAAAGTGACATGGGATGAGTTCGGGTGAGTGTTGGAATGTTCGCTGGATTGGTGGGTTGTGATGAGGGGAGAGTATCATATTGGGTGAGGTCCACCACAAGTGGTAGTCCTGGAGAAGAAGAAGAATAATAAGATATGGGTGATGAGGTTTTATAGCATTGAAGAATGGTTAAGGAAGTTTGCACTGTTGAGATGGATTGGTTAACAAAGTCAATGTTAGGTAAGGTAGAGATGAGGTTTAGTAAGACTGAGTTGGTGTGGATTGGTGTTTGGGTTTATTGCAATGAGGATTGGGTAACAAATGTGGGTGACATTGGAATTGGTTATTGCGGTGAGGGTGTAGTACCATAATTGGATGACGTTGGATGAATGGATTTCAGATGTCATGTGATGAGTGGCACCACTGTCAGGGAACCAAGAGCTAGTTGGTGTAGAAGCATAACCAGGGGGAGTGGTAAATATAATAGCTAAACTGGATTAAGATGAAGATACAAAATTTTCCTGTGGAGCAAAAAAGCGGGCATGTGACTAAAAATAGGTGGATTATATGGAAGAGGGAGAAGGAGCATATTGACGTTTATAGCTTTTGGCTGTGTGATTTCGGTATCCATAAATTTGGCAAGGACCGTGGGCACTTCGACTTCCATTATATGGCCGATAATTGAGGTTAAGTGAAAATCTGGGAGGTGGAGCAGTGGGTGATTGGCTAGCTACAACATTTACCATTGGTGGTTCATGAATATTTTTTATTAATATTTCATGATCCACTAATTTTCCATGAAGCTGTTGAAAAGAAATAGGGGATGTTGATGCAAATCGATGCTATGAAAATCAGACCCAAGGTTACAGTAAATGATGGCATTAAATTTGGCAGAGGAAAGAGGTCTCCTAGCAATTCCCAGTTCATTAGTTAAAGATTTAGCCCTTTGAAGATATTGAGAGACAGTAAGGTCATTCTTTTTGAATACTTGGAGTTCTATGTGCAGTTGCAATTGGCAGTTCTAGGAAATAGATCCAAAAGTACTTTGTAGTGCTTTCCATGCAGTGAAGGATGAAGTCATACCAATAACATAAGGAAAAACTTCCTCAAACAGTGAAGAAAAATCCATGATAATAAGAGCTGATCCTTTTGAAACCATTCAACAAAAGCAGGGTTTGAGCTATCAGGATTTGATGTATTTGTAGAAGGTATAGTTGTTGGTGGTGCAGGAATTGAGCCATCAATGAATCTTGTTAACTTGTGATGGTTAAGGAGAGGTTGAAATTGGGTTCCATGTGAGATCTTTTTTTGTAGTTTGTTTGATTGGGAGGGTGTGATTAATGGTAGAAGAAGTAGGAAGGGAGGAAGAGGTAGAAGATGGAATTATTCGCCCAATCATTATTTTGGCTCTAATACCATCTAAAGGTAATGGTATATTATGTATTATCAATGAATGTTACAATACCATATATATATATATACACACACACAATGATAGAGAGAGTTGTTATACATAATATACACAACCTAACAAATAGGAGAATAAATATAATTAAACAGATATCTTATCAAGATATACTCTCTTACCTTAGCGGAGATGAGTGTGAGGAATCTCGAATAAGATATATCTTACATGACCATCTAAGTTGAAAACTTAGATTTAAGAGTGAAACTAAAAATACTTATTTGAAAGATCAAATTAAAAGTAGGCAAAAATTGTGATGACTTTTTAATAAAAAAATGATCAATTAATATATAAATATAAAAAAATTTGGGGCTTTTTTCAAAAAATATTTTAAAATTTATAGTGTTAAAAAAACTTTGGGTAAAGAATAAAATAATTATAGTGCTACATTAAGAGGATAGAAAAAAAAATAAAAAAAATAATTATTTAATAATTATATTGCTATAATAAAAATACTACTATAAATACTTACAAGAGCAATTAAGATTTTTTATTTTTTTTTGCCAAAGAGCAATTAAGATTTATTCAACTGTATGTTTGGAGAAGCATTTGTTAATCCTCTCCAACCTAATTAACATGACAAAACAACCTAGATTCGCACTTAAAAAACATAATAAATTCTATAAAAAAATAACAAATCAATAAATTTAATCAGATCAAAGAGTGATACTTAAAGATTATTTTGTTTCATATGATTATATCAAAAATTAATTTCATGGACAGAACCTACAAAGTCAAATTATTTTAATTCTAATTACCTTGGAGCACATGAAATGCGTGGCCAAGCCACATGCAAGCATTTCTGTTCCATCTAGTCTTGCCCCTGTAAGCCCCAAATATTCTCCTATTTAACATCAAGAAAATAAAATTAAAATTTTTTTTAGATCACATAATAATATAATAAAGTAAAAAATCAATCCAGTTTGTTATAAATTAACAAAAAAATTAATATCAATCATATGCCTTGAATTTTTGGCCTATAATATTATTAGTTTAGATTCAAGTACATTTGTGACATACTTGGTGGTCAAGTAAAGAAAATTCTTATTCAAGAGAAGTGATTTTTGTTTAGGAATCAAACTATTACTTCCTTTGTTGGAAGGGAATTCTTGATCAAGTAGGATAGTTTATTCCTCTATAAATAGGCCTACAATCATATGCATTGGGTATGTTGAATTACTGTGCCGAAAAAAGCACTAAGGGTGCCATGATGATGTGTTAGGTATAAGCTATTATGTCTCTTATTTTAATATCTTGTTTGTGAGAGACATGTTAATTTCTATGAGATGTGAGATTATTTGAGTGAGCTTATTTGAGTGAGCTTATTTGGTGTAACTGGGCTCAAAGGTCCAGTGTTGATCTCCATATTATTTCCTTGTACTCTTGGTTTTGTGCAATGAATTTATTGCCTCGTTCATCCGTAGACATAGGCTTGCATTGAACCACATTAAATTGGTGTTATTTATGTATTTTCTCTATTGTTGTCATATTTGTTTATTATCTGAAATAATTTTTGATCCCCACACACTTCCGCAAGTCTAAATTTCCTAACAAGTGGTATCATAGCTATCTAAAATTATTTGAAATTTTGTTACTGACAACATCAAGTTTTGAGATAGAGAAATTGTGTCGCAATATGACTTGTGGCACACGAAAAGTATTGGTACCAATGCTATTGATACACAATTGGTCACATGAAGCATTGTTAGAGAAGGAGAAGTTGACATCTACAATGATAAAAGCAAAGGTGGAGGATTTGGATAAAAAGGTCATGACTGCCATACATGCTTGGGCGGTAGGTATTTCCTTGGAAACTCATGTTGATGATTGAGGCATTTGTGGAGAAGTTGAAGTAGTTTTTTTATACAAGAAAATTCAAGTCAAGGTGGAGATTATTCAATATGTGTCTTGAATTTTTGACCCATAACATTATTATTCTAAATCTAAGTGCATTTGTGATATATTTGGTGATCAAGTCAAGAAAATTCTTATTCAAGAGGATTTGATTTTTATTCAGAAATTAAAATATTACTTCCTTTGTTGGAAGGGAATCTTTCATCAAGTAGGATGGTTATTCCTTTATAAAAAGGGCCATGGTTATATGTAATGGGTGTGCCGAAAAAGCACTAAGGGTGTCATTATGATGTTTTAGACATACAAGTTCTTATGCCTCTTATCTTGATATCGTATGGGAGACATATTAATTTCTATGAGGGGTGAGATCTTTTGAGTGAGCTTATTTGGGTGTAATTGGGTTTAAGCATCAAGTATTAATCTCCAAATTATTTTCTTATATACTTTGTTTTGTGTAGTGAATTTGTTGTCTCCTTCGCCTAAATTGGTGTGTTTTATATATTATCTCTATTATTGTCGTGTTTGTTTATTATATGAAATAATTTTTTTATCTGCACACATTTCCGTATGTCTAAATTTGCTAATATTTAATTTTACCAAAATGTCCTAGAAGTCTAGAAAGAAAATGTGATGCCCCTACATCTGGAAAAAGTCCAATGGCTACCTCTAGCATGGCAAATACCTACAAACACATATTAATATCAAATGAATAAATCAACGCAGAGTAGTATAATGGCAAATTTTCTTTAACAATTGTATAAAATGCATAATTTAAATCATTTTACATATATTAATTTATTTTCTTGGACTTATTATTTTAACTATATATTAAAAAAAACTTACAGCTCTTTTAGTAACAATATTAAACCTTCCATGTAATGGCAATCCAGCACCACCACCCATTACAATACGATTAATAAGTGGAATCTTCATTTAGAGCAAATATCGATAAAGTTTAGTTCCAAACATTAGGTTTTGGCAAGTGAAATAATTAATAGGCTTACCAATGGTTTGTTATATGTAGCAATTGAATAGTCTAAGTTAAATTGCTTCTTATAAAATATTGCTCCAAAACACCAATGTCCCGAATAAATTTTAAGTACAAAATGAAATGGCTTAGACCGTTATTTATAACAAACTGTTCCATAATTAACTAAAAAATTTATTACATAATTACAAAAATTATAGATAAAATGAAATTTTTTTTCACGAGTCTTCATATATAATTAGTATTTAATTTCACGTCATCATTGAACCAACAATTGAGACAACATCACCTCCAGCACAAAACGATTTTCCATTTGCCTAACAAACAAAGTAATATATATATTAATAATGAAAATTAAATGTCAAAATAAAATATTAAAATGATTAAAGTTAATACGAATTCTTTCTATTGCCTTTTAAATCACAAATTTCACACTAGAATCCATTTCAAAGGCTTTTAAATTCTCCAACATTTGACAATCTACAATGAAATTAAAAAAAAAAATGAAAGAATTGATATTAATGTTTATACCATAGCATGCATGAAGACAAGGCTATCATTAACAAAGAATAGATGGGAAATACCTGGACCACCCCTAATAGCCCGAATAGGATGGAGAGCTTTTGTGGCCACAACATGTCTAATAAAAACAGATAGTCCTTTAACACATAATAAAAATAAGTGATATAGGGTCACCTTTTCTGAGTCCACCATATTAAACTAGTCAGCCAGTTGGAGTCCTATTAATCAGAAAGGAGTAGGAGATTGTTGTAACACATTGCATCACCAACTTCATAAAGTGAGAAGGAAATTTCATTTGTTTTGTACAACCCTATACGATGATCTTGGAGTTTGATTACCAGTCTCTTTCGCAGCTTGTAACAACTGACCTAGATTATTCTGAGTGTAATCAGTTACGCTTTCATTAGTCAGCTTATCCACATAATCTATTCCTACAAGTTCTAATGATCCTTCCGTATTAAACTTGACTAATCTCCCTTTTTATCTCCTCCAACCAAACTGCGGCCCTAAGACACTACGAAGGTTATCAATGATTAACCATTCAAGTATTAGCATGTATTCATGCATGGGAAAAATACATGAATGCATGTTATCAAAGCAGTTGAATGGTCTTTTCTATGTATTCAAAGAATACAAATACAAGGTATATAGAGGCCGAATAGTAGCCTATGAAACAATAACAATAGCCTATGTAACAATAACAAAACAATACAATAATAGAATAACAAAGTGATAAACGTAGGAAACAAACTAATAAAAATACAGTAATAAGACATTACTATCCTTTAACACCCCCTGCAAATCCATGGGCAAAGGAAGTAGAGACATATGAGTGCGAAGAGTGCAAAAGCATTCTTTGCCCAGTGGTTTTGTATAGACATCGGCAAACTGATCTTTAGATTTTAGAAATTTAATGTCCAGAAAGCCATCTTTAACTTGTTCATGAACGAAATGAAAATCCAGTTCAATATGCTTAGTTCTTGCATGAAAGACTGGATTAGCTGATAGGTAAATGGCACCAATGTTATCACACCACAATACAACCTTAGGACATTGATAAACACCAAGTTCGGTGAGCAAGGAATGTAACCATAGTAATTTAACAGTAGAATTAGCAAGTGCTTTATATTCAGAATATGAACGAGCAATAGTATTTTGCTTCTTAGACATCATAAAGATAAGAGATTTCCAAAGATAGACCTCATAACCACTTGTAGACCTCTAATCATCCGGGCATCTGCCCTAGTCACTGTTACTAAAACATTGAAGAGTGGAGTCTAAATCACTGGATAGAAGCAAGCCATAGGAAGAAGTTCCTTTCAAGTATCGAAGTAAGTGTTTAAGGGCATGCTAATGAGACTTAGGAGGAGAGTGGATGAACAAACAAAGCTTATTGACAAAAAAAGCTATGTCAGGTTGTGTGATGGTAAAATACTATAGAGAACCAACATTACGTCGATACTAATCATCATTTGAAATGGAAGAACTGCCATGCTTGGACAAGGGCAGAGGGAGGCCATCGAAGTGGAGCATGGCTTTGCATCAGCCATATGAATGCGAGTGAGCAAGTCATGCAGATATTTATGATGTGTAAGGAGTAGCCTGACAGAAATTTTATGACAAGTAATGCCGAGAAAATAATGGAGGGAACCCAAGTTTCAGATAGGGAATTCCTGTTGAATGGCCAAAGTGAACTTACGAACAGGAGCAATGCTGGAGCCAGTAATTAAGAGATCATCAACATATCACAAAAGAAACAAGTGATCAGTGCCATTATTATAAATAAAAAAGAGGTGTCGACTTTGGATTGTTGAAAATCAAAAGCACATAAAAACACTTGTAATCTCTAAAACAATGCCTAAAGGGCCTGTTTAAGGCCATAAAGAAACTTGTGCCATTGACAGACATAGATAGGATGTTTGGAGTCAACAAAGCCTTGAGGTTGTTCCATATAGACCTCTTCATCAACATTGCCTAAAAGAAAGGCATTAGAAACATCAAGTTAATTAATAGACCAATTCTTATGGGTAGCAATGGCTAGAATAGTATGAAGTGCAAATTGTCATTGCCTTAACCACTGAACTAAGAGTTTCATGATAGTTAATACCAAAACATTAGGTGTACCCCTTTGCCACAAGATGAGCTTTGTAATGCTCAATATGACTTGTTGGAGTTCTTTTAATATGGAACACCCACTTATTGCTGACTATATTCTTAGTGGAAGGACACAGAACTAATAACCATGTGTTGTTAATATTAAGGGCTCGTATCTCATCTTGCATTGCTAAACACCATTCCTTTAGGTTCTTGGCATGAGAGTAAATATTGGGTTCGGTTTAGAGATAGGAAGTGGTTAGAAAAGCTTATTTGCAGGACATGGTACCGGGACAAAGAGTTATAGGATGAGTTTGGATAGGTGTAGTGGCGAGAATAGGTACAAAATGATTATTTGGTAGAGAGGGATAATTGGATAAATTGACAACTAGATTTAAACCAGCTGATGATAAGGGTCATGGGTTGTTGGTGGTGGGTGATGAAGGGAGCGGGACTGTTAAGAGTAGAAGGGTGAGGACTGGTAGGTTATGGGGATAAGGATAGAGAGTTTGTAGTGGAATGGGAAGAAGAGGTGTAGATGAAAGAGCCATAACTATTGGAGATGTCGAATAAAAAATGGCCCAGACATGAAGCCACGAAGTTGAAGCAGGCTGTTGCACATGGGAAGCAACATTGGATGCAAAAGGAAATAGATGTTCGTTAAACTTGGCATGTCGAACTGTGTACACCCTTCCTGTATCTTTGTCTAAGCAAAAATAACCAAGATGATGAGGAAAGTTACCTAAATATATAGATATTTTATTGCAAAAATTAAATTTAGTTTTATTATAAGAACATAAGTAAGGGAAAATAGCACAACCAAAGACTTTTAAATCAGCATATGGAGGTGATTTGTGAAATAATATTGTAAACGTAGCAGTGTGGTTGGTAGTGGTAGATGGTAAATAATTAATTAAAGTGGCACTAGATTGAAAGCTTAATTCTAATAGTTTAAGGGTAACTAAGCGTGAGGTAATAAAGTTAAGCATGTGTCAACAATATGGCAAATTTTTCTCTCAGTAATGCCACTTTGTTCATGAGTATATGGACAAGCAAGACGGTGCACAATTCCACAAGTCTTAAAATATTAAAGCAATTTTTTATATTTACAACCAAAATCTTATTGAAATTGTTTAATATGAGAATTAAATTGGCAAAGAATAAATTTTTGAAATTAAAAGAATGTATTAGTATTATAAACTTCACTTTTATTCTTTAAAGGGAACAACCAAGTAAACTTGGTGAAATAATCCACAAAAGCACAAAATAACGATCTTCTAAGGAAGAAGTCATTGGAGCAGGCCCTAAACATCCAAGTGAATCAACTCAAATGGGGTAGAAGTATAATGATTCACTAAGGGAAAATGGGAATGAGATAATTTTCCTAAAACATAAGAAGAACAAAGACTAAACTTGAATGGTTAGCTACTTAAATTATCTTGCTGAAGAATTTTTGAAACAATTGGGGAGTGGGGGAGACCAAAATGAGCATGTTGCTCAAAAGAACATCTTTCACCAAGCAAAGCTTACTTCAAACTAGGCGGCAACATATAAAGACTATCTTTACTTGGTTTGCGCAATAGGATTGCCTTGCTCACATGATCCTTTATCAAAAAATGGTTAGGCTAAAATTCAAAATAACAAGCATTGTCATAAGCAAATTTTTGGACATATAAAAGTGATTTTGTAATTTTAGGAACAAGTAAAACATCCTTAAAGTAAAAAGAATGAGAGGAGCAATGTATATAGTAGTACCAACATGAGATATATTGAGACCTTGGCCATTATAAACACAAATTTAATCATTGCCTGTATACTCATTTGCAACACCAAGATGGGAGATGTTAGGAGTCATATGGTGTATGGCTCTAGTGTCCGAGTACCACAATAAAGTGTGGAGAGGTTACGGAGTAGACAAAGGTGAAGAAGAGGCTACCAAAGTGTGTTAAGGCATGGACTGATCTAGAACCAGGTGACATTAGCTTACGGACCAAAAGAATATTGGCCATTACCAAAAGAAAAGGGGCACTAGTAGTGACACCTACATCGGTCGACAATATGGTTGTGATTTTTACAAATCTAGAAAGGTCCTCATTGTCGTCTGTTGGGATTGAATGATTGAGGTAAATTGGTGTTTGGAGGGTAGAAGGCAGCCAGACACTGAGACAACAACATATTTTTTATTTGGTTATTGGTAAGAAATGTTTGCTAATGGTGTTTCTTGAGTGCTTTTGAGCAAAATTTCATATGCTAACAAGTGTCAATGAAATTCATTGAAGGATAAAGGGTCAGGACGGAGGTTGAGAGTAATAATGATGGGATGGAATTTAGCGCCAATATTTCTAAAAATAATGGCATTAAATTCAGCAACAGAGAGTTGCTTGTCGTAGCCAATTCATCTACCAGTGCCTTGGCCTTTTGTAAATACTGGAAAAAACTTAAGTCATTGTGTTTGAGTTCTTATAATTTAATATTCGATTGAAGCTGAAAATTTTAAGATATGGAGCCAAAAACATGTGCTAATGCTTGCTAAACTTTATATGATGAAGTAAGTCCAATAATATAAGGAAAAACATCCTCACTTAAAGAAGAAAGAATCCAGGCTAATAAAGTTTGATCTTTGAGAAAAATAACCATATTAAGATTAATGGTTGGTGTAGAAGTATTATTTTCTGAGGCTAGGTATTTTGGTGGTGGTTAGATACTACCATCAACGAAACCAATGAGTTTGTGGCAGTTTAAAATAGGAAGAAATTGTGTCTTCCATGTGAGCTAATTACGAGAAGTAAGCTTAATTGAAAAAAATATGATTAGTAGATGATGAAGGTGTAGTAGCAATAGGAGAAATAGGAACAATGGAGGTTGAACTCGTGGTGCTCGCCATGATAAAGAAAAGAATTTTTTTTATTGTAAAAGCTCTCATACCATATCAAAGCAATTGAATGGTATTTTATGTGTATTCAAAGAATACAAATACAAGGTATATATTGGCTGAATAGAAGCCTATGTAACAATAACAATAGCCTATGTAACAATAATAAAACAATACAACAATAGAATAACAAAGTGATAAACGTAAGAAACAAACTAATAACAATAAAGTAACAAGACATTACTATCCTTTAACATATATATGCATGAATGCAAATGAATGTATATGTAGAAGAATAAATAAATATTACATAAACAAAATCACAAAGAGTCCCTTCTAACCTTATTTCTCCCACACAGGCAGTTCATTCAATTTCTTTCCTATGAGGGCTTACCAGAACATTAACGGGGGATGTATCTGCTCGTTTATACTCTCAAAAGAAAAATTAACATACAAGGGTGATTTATGTATATATGTATGACTTGATTCAGATAGAGTTTCAAGGTACTTGAAGGATTTAAACAAAGTTTGCTTTTAAAAGTAAGTCCTATAATGTAATATCAAGATAACCTCAATAGTATAGAATTAGGTTATCATAATATCACAAGCTAGGTGTTTTAATCCATGTATATCTAAATGAAAAATGATTATGAACCACATATTAGCTTCTCGTGATTATTGAATCATAATAAGTTCCAACTTTCTGGTTCATTTGGATGTATAGGAGTTAAAATTGTTTACTTCATAAGGCTTGTAGGTTTAAAGCACTCAAAGACCCAGGGTAATATGGATATATTATAATTAGATTATTAGATTTAAGTCAATAAAACATGTAGTATTAGAATAACCTTACGGACATGGTATCCCCATAATTTAGGGTTAGGTTTTTTAGATATTTCATGTTTTCTCTTTTTTAGACTAAACATACCTAATTAAACCTTGAGATTTAGCAAATTAGTCAATCTGTCATGACCATAAGAGTTATAATGTTTAAGGCATATAACCTAAATGGAGTTAACCATTTTGGATTATGAGAAACAAACAATATGTAACAAATGTGCCATGACAGATTGACTTGGTTTGCATTAACCTTTTAGGTTCAAATGGGTATATAAAGGCTAACAGAGGTTCAACTCAAGTCTAGTATGCTAGGTACAAGATACACATGTCACCAAGAACTCAGTCAAACCAAATGCAATATATAGACACAAATCAAGCAAACACATGTAAGCCATGGTATAATCTTAGGGAATATTTTTAAGGCCACTGCATGGGTGAGTCAGGGTCAAAATGCCAAGGGTGGTTTCTTTAGCAAGATGCCCTCCATTATGGACTTAAGTTACATACTAAGGTCAGAGGGGCCGACAACTTTTGCAAACTCGAGAGAAGACTACCCACCTTTAAGGACTTGGGTTACAGAATCTAGTCAGATGAGTCTGGTAGTTTCTTTTGAATCGAGTTAAGGCTAAAGGTGACAATGCCAAACCAATTAATCCATGAGTTGAGTTGAGTCATAGTGGATCATAATTTAACACCTTCGGGATTATTTAGGCTTGTGCACATGTGATAAGTGTCATAATGCAAGTTGGTTCAAAATGGTATAAGTAATTAGAAGCAAGGTACAAACATCGGGATCATCTCAATCCTCATTGGAGATGCCAATATTGATGCTAGCAGGTCTGACTTGTCATCATTTGGATCATAATCCCTTTTTCCTTATTATGGAAAAATAGAGGGAATGTGAGGGGAATACTGGAAGAGCTTAGGGTTAGGACAAGTGCACTTATAACCCTTCATCCAGCTAGGAGAAATAGGAGTCACCACTTGGTATCACCTAAGAAATTATCAGATTAAGCAGTAGGCAAACTCAGATCCCTCGCTTGGGACTGAATAAAGCATTAGTTTCGTATGTCGATGTAAGCAAAAATAAACTCAATATCTTAGAGGCATATCTATTAGCACAACTTCACAAGTGTACAAATCGTGGCAAGTAATAAAGTGATAAGTAGAGTATTATTCCCAAGAGGAAAGGGTACTAAGTTCTAATTGTCAATCGATTTTCTCTGGCTAGCATAAATCAAATTAAATTGAAATAATTAAATCAAATAAATTAAAATAAACTATCTACTCTAATTAATCTAATTAAATCAATTACGATAAAATAGAGATTGGGTTTGTTTCACTAGTTAGGACTTGAATTATAGAATTAAATTCAACAATTTCATTGATTATAGTCACGGGTAAACTGCTCTAAATTATGTAAAGTCTCTTTTGAGATCATTTAAGCATTCCAAAACTAATTACCGCCTATTTTCATGGTCCAATCAATTAATTAGGGCTCATTAAGTTCCTTAGCAATTTATTGATCCCCGAAGAATTCATCTAATTTTGTGATTGAGGTTCCTAAGTTTTATGAGTTATAAGCTAGTAAATTACTCAACTTTCATTGATGGCAATTTACCCATAAACATGCAAAAAATTGGGCCCTTAATTAAATACAAGACATTATGCACAACTCATAAAATTGATTGAAAATTAAATTATTAATAAGAAATAAAAATCCCAACAAGTATGACTAGCTACTCCAAAACCAAACTCTAAAATAAAGTTTAACCAAACATGGCTTTAAAAAGAATTACAAATATAAAATAAATAACAAAAGAATGAAGAAGAAGAATACATAAAACCCGTTTAAGTGAGCATCAATATTCAAACCCTTTTCACCTTTTTAAGCTTTTGTTTGTATTTTTTTGTGTCTAATCCCCTCTATTGCTCTCAATAGCTCTTTTGTATCCCCTTTTATGAGCTAGGTCTGATGGAAAAACTACTTGCACTTGAATTCTCAAAAAAAAAGAAGTTTTCTATACTCGACATGGCTTCAAGCACGATCGTGTCACGTCATTAATTTTATGGCACGGTTTCCATTATGGCGTGTTAGATCCCATGTCACTTTCTCATGATTTCTTCAATTTTCACAAAAGAGGACATGGCTTTGAGTGTGGCCGTGTGCCATCCTATGTTGCGACTGCTTCAGGTCTAGAAGGAGACATGCTTCTAGCATGCCGTGTCTCAAGCCATGATGCATTGATTCAACTTACATAACATAACTTAGGCACAAACACACCATGACGTAGCCCACGTTTTACTAGTCCTTGACTATTTTGGAGTTCCTTTCTAAACTTACCTACAAAAAGGGAATTATTAATTAGAATTGAGTAAATACTCCTAATTTAATCAAAACTAAATTGGAAACAGTAAAAACCAAATTAGAGTCCTAAACTAATGTAAATTCTTATTAGACTTAAGTTCTACCCAAATATTACTAACTATTTATTCAAAATTTATTAAAATTCAAAAAAAAAATATATGTAAAATTACACTCAACAATATCCATACCGCCCGAATGCTAAGCAGGGCTAACCTTACTAGTTATATACAATGCTTCCAAGAAATATGTACCATTTTGGATCAACCATTACACACAAATGCAAGCATGATATATTCACACAAGCACATAAAAATAATATAATAAATATAATGATGCATGGGCTTGGCATAATGCATGCACTTATTAATCATAATAAATAAATAATCATGGTAAAATATGATGCATGATTATGGCAAGTGAACTAACATGATATATATATTCATAAAATGGCAATCCTAATGACATAATGAACATACATGGCTTAGAATCATGGCATAAAATCAATAATCACACAATCATAACATATTTATCACACACGTCATGGGAATTTATATGCATGGCATCCTAATCATGTTATGTAGAAAATGAAATTAATAACAAAAACAATAAAAAGAATAGAGATAAGAGAGACAAAGACTTGATCAGCCTCCTCCTCTTCATCTTGTCCATATTTTTCGAGTTTAGGGGCCATTATTTTATGAAAAATTGATATTTAAATGGAAAATAGAAAATAAGATGAAAAATGATTGAAAAGTGCAAAAAAGGATGAAATTAATGGAAAAGATAAGTAAAAAGTATAAAATTAAATAATATTTCTCAAATGAATAAATAGAAAATGGAAGTTAAAAAGTACTTAAAAGACCAAACTTATATGATTAATCGGTCAAATTAAGGCCTTTAATCAATAATGTGTTCAACTTATCAAATTAGGCCTCAAGATGTAGATCTTGTACCTTGGATAAAATTGATTACACATCATCAATTATTGCCTTACTATCTTCCCAATAATCATCATAAATGGTTTTAAAAAGGAGGAAAATGAAATACTTGATTTTGAGACTTTGGTTAATTTTCAACATTATGAAAGGATATACAAAATACAACATGACAAGCAATAAATAAATATTCACAAATGAATATAATACAGGCAATTTATGAAATAAAGGACATAGAAATGAGTAAAGAAAAGTAGAAAGTAGAAAAGTCATTTAAGATGTAGAGAAAAGGAAAAATTAAAATAATATCAAGATAAAATAAAATAAAAATATTATGATCATTATTCTTGAAATAAAGTAAATAGAAAGGAAATTGTGGTTAAAATCAAAGTAGAGAATGAGAATAAAAATTATATTAGCGATTATATTTAAAATTGAAATATTTAATCAAAATTAAGAATTAGCGCCGATAAATTAGAAAATGAATAAAAGAAATAATAAATATTAGATATTTAATAAAAAGCTCAAAATATTAAAATAAAAAGAAATTAGAAGAGGAGATGAGAATAGAAAGTCAAATAAGTATTAAATTTATAGAGAAAAGATTATGCTAACATAAGGGGTTATTTACACTCACAGTCCCTAAAGTATTACCCCTTTTCCATTAAAGTTCCAAATAATCAATTGGGCTCACAAAAATCCCTCAATTTTAATTTAAGCAACAACAATATCCTTGTTGCCGATTTCCTATGTAATATCCACTGAAAAGTTGACGTGGCAAATTTAAATATGTTGAAGTGGCAAAATAAAGTTAAAAAAGTTACTTTATGCAACATGGGCCCCGCATGTTGCCATGTTGGCAACAATCTGTCTCCTAAAAAAATAAAAAATAAATAACACAAGTACTTGTTCTGACCTAAAATTCACCTACCATCGCTTGTGCTCTCTTCTTCCCACCATTTCAGACCTGTAAACAAGAAAGAACACTTCATCTATCTTTTATTCCTTTCCATTCCTCGATCTTTTATTATCAACAAAACTCAATACCCATGCATCCCTTGCTTAAAGCATTATATAGTCATTCCATCAAAACCCATCGAGACAAAAACCATCCATCTTTTAATAAAAAAAAACTACCCATTGAAACAAAACCAGTTTTTTAAACAACATCGAGTTCATAATGTCGATCCAACTTTGCTATTGTGAGGCTGATGCAGTTATGCGTACTTTATGGACTGATGCTAACCCTGGAAGAAGGTTTTTGGGTTGCAAAAATTTTCAGGTAATTTAACACTGTTTACATTAGGGTTAGCAAAATATTTTTTGGTTTGAAATAATTTTCTGGTTATGCTTTGGCAGAATTGATGATGCCAATTTTTTCAGTGGGTGGATACCCCAGTTCTTGAAAGATCAAGACAAGTAATTGTGGGGTTGCTAAGGAAGATTGATAGAATGGAGAAGATAGAGAGGGAAAGGCAATGAGAAGGGATAACAAATACAAATATTGTGGTTTCTTTATGCTGTTTATGTTCTTTGTCTATGTATGTTGTAGTGCTATTTAAGTAGGAAGAGCATGCCATACAGCAAATTAGGATGTACTATCCTTTGTTTTAATGAAATAAAATGAGCTAAATTTCAATGATTGTGTTCTCTAATTGTTGTGATTTTTTTTCAGATGCAACAAATGGTGTATGCAAGATAATCATATATTGGTACCTAACAAGAAGACATGAAATATAAAATTTGCACTGACAATATATAACAGTTGAACATCAAGCATGTAATGTTTGCTTGCATTCCTTATGCTATAAACATCAAGCTAAGTAGATGTTTTAAAACTAATAGTCCAAAAATAATACCCAGCCTAAAGTAAGTTGTTACAAAAGATAAACACTGGTTTCATAGATATACTTATAAACATTATATCTATCTATCATGTTAAGTTAATGACCAAAATATCAAAATAGTTGCTCAATGAACAGGCATCAAGTTATCCATATGTTTGTGGTTCAAATTAGTTTTTGGGTTTCTTTTGTATGTATCTTGAAGGCACGTATCTGCCCTTTGGTGCAAGCCTTGGTTTTGTCTGTATCTCCTTAGTAGCAGTTGTAGGAAATTTTTTTTATTAAATATCATATGGAAATGAAGTTGATTATGAAATTATGCTTTGTTGGCTTAGATTGGCAGCTTGACTTGTTCAAACTTCAGAAGTTCCACTTTGAGTCAATTGCTACAAAAAAGGCATATGACCTCTCAAAATAATGGCAATAGTATATCTATGTCTGAAAAACATTTATGCAGGTGTAGCTTACCATGTTACTTTCACCAAATTGAATGGATTAGGTATGTTCACATTTACTTGAGTCATTGGAATTCTGCTTGATCTCTATAAAAGAACCACCAATTGTAAATAAAATTCAACAATATCTTATATAATTCACCAAGGAACACTGAAATTCTCCATATCACATTAAGTACACAATAGCAAATCATATTCACCATAGCTTATCAATTTACTTGACCACATAAAATTAAGCAAAAAAAAAAAAACTCACATTAGGCATCCATTGTATATATAAGGAGTTGAAGGGCTTGGTGTGTTCATGCTTTGATTAGCTTGGACATTTGTGTGTAACTAAAAAAGAAAACAAAATTAATTTGATAAGGAAATTATATATTGATCTATAATTGAAAAGATATGAATATGTGTTACTTACAGTGCTTGTAGTTCCTATATTTGGAGAAACACCGTGATACCTCTTGTTATGGTCGATCTTTCCACATGTGCTGCATTACACTTTGACGATACCTTTCTTTTTCAAACTTAATTTTTTTTTGGTTTGCTTTTTTGTGCTCGTTTTTCCAATTCTTTTGCCTCCTTCCTCCTTGCAATTGGTATTCTTCCTCTCTTTTTATTACATACATGAGGGGGTTATGAAAATTCTTGGGGGACTAGGATGTGCCTCCCACAAATTAGGGCCATTTGTGGGGTTTATTATATGGTTGTACACTGTCTTGCTGTAGCATTTATCCACATATGAAAAAGGGTCTTCATTCTGTTCAATGATGGCTACTATAACATGTATGCAATGAATCACAGTCAGCTCCCATCTTCCACAAGCACATGACCTTTTATCCAAATCAACTAAAAACTGTCCTTCAGGCCCTCTTACTTGTGCTTTAGCTGAACCAGGAAATTCAACATTATATTCATATGGCCTATCAATAATTATGTCCAACTTCTTCCTTATCTTAGGATATATGTCTCCTTTCATCTTTCTCCCAAAAGCTTGCTTAGTAGTTATTCTTTTCATCACTCGAGACCTTATCATCTCCATCATAGTCAACAGTGGCCTCTCTCTTGCTTCCAAAATATATTTGTTGAAACAGTCACTAATATTATTCAACAATATATCACACTTTGCAAATTTCTTGAATACAATCCTTGCCCATTGCTCAAAAGGCCTCTCTTGCACCCACTCCCTTACACCTGAATTTTTTTTCTCAACTTCATTAAGCCAGTGATTGAGCTTCACAGGATAAGATGTTCTTGCTGCACTAAAAAGCAAAAGTTTCAGCTCTTTATCCTTGAACTTAACTTTCATGTTTGCCCACATATGATGAACACAAAGCATATGCTCTAAATTAGGAAATAATTCATTGACAGCATTAATAAGGCCCTGTAAAGAGAAATTACACAAAAATAAAATCAGTCTTAGATTATTTAACAATTTAAGTAATTTAAACAAAATGAATAGCCATACCTTTTGCCTATCAGACATGAAGCGCCAATCATGTGAATTCCACATCTCCAAATCACTTTTCAATAATTCAAGAAACCATATCTAGGTTTCAGTACGCTTATTATATACCACAGCCCAAGCAATAGGTTAAATACAGTAATTGGTATTAATATCTGAGGCTGCAAGCAAATGCCCACCATATTCTCCTTTCAACCAATACCCATTAAGGTTTATCAAATGCCTCATACCTACTTTGAACCCATCCCTCAAACTAGCCAAGCACATGTACATATAAGCAAATACTCCTTTAGGCTCCTTAAATTGGATTATGCTTCTAGGATTGGATCTCAATATCTTAAGTTGATAATCGTACAATCTTGAATACTGTAAACTCTCATCACCAATAATTTGTTTCAGTGCATGACTCTTTGCCCTCCAAGCTTTAATTTTAGTGATCTTGAGCTTCATATCTTTCTTTACCCTATCAATAATGCTTTGAATAGGCCAAGCTAAATCATTTTTTAATTCTTCGAGGTATTTTTGGGCGAGCCACTTCGATGTCAAGTGGAAGTTTTTATGTTGTTTGGAGCAGTTAAGCTTGTGCTTTAAGTTGAAGCTCCTCACTTGGAAAGTGTTATCATCCTTATCTTTCATCTCATACTTCATCGCATAAATAAAAAACCCACACTGTTTAAAGAACTTGTACCTTACTCTTAAATTGTCATTTTTTGGAAAATAAACCTGGTATCTATGTTTAATCCCTTGGTTTCTGCATGCTTCCTTGAACACTTCCTTATTTTGAAATAGCATGCCAATTTCAAATGTTGGATTGCTAGTATTCTCCTCAGCATTGAATATTGGGAATTACTTTGATGGTCTGTCAACCCCTTCTTTATCAGAGTCTGAAGCAGTATGTAGTTCATCCGAGTGTCCATAATCTGAGTCAGCATCATTTTCATTGAACCTCAGTGTAGACTCAATACCACCTATTCTCAATCTAGAACCACTACTTTGAGGCCTTCCCATACCCCTCTTACTTTTAAGGGATGCTGCTTTTGCCCCTGCTGCTGCAGCCTCTTATGTTTCAACTTCTATGGTTGTGTCTGCTACTCTTGTAGCTGTATCTGGTTCTCTATCCCCTGCTAGTTGTTCAGTCTCATCAACATTTTGTTTACTATAACCATTACCATTCAGTTGCCCTGTTGATCGTAAAACATCTATTAAGTCCTCATCTCCTTCAAATATGTCATAATCAGGATTAATTAAGTCATCTCCCCCTTCCATTCCACCTTCAATTTAAACCTCAACATTCACAACATATGCTTTATTAACGACAGATGCAGATGCTTCATTGACTTCATTATCAGATTCATAATGCTTTTCATGACAATCAAAATCAACTTCTTGACTTTCTTCATTTCCATTGTCCACATATCCTATGGATAGTCTACTTCTAACACTTTTACTACTTAAATGGACAACATTTTTATCAACTTGTTGAATGGAATCAACAATTTCCTCTATAACCACACCTGATTGTCTTCTGGGATTAACCAACTCCTCTAATTCTTCAAATGTTAAATACTTCACATATACATCCACTAACCCTTCATCAGTTGCATATAAGGCCATTTCAAACACACTTGCATTATTCTCAAGTATTTTCAAACCGGACTTAAAATCCAACCCTGGCATTTTCCAATAATATTGGAATTCACCCAATCGACCTAAACTTTCTACCTAAACATCAATTGATACTAATAAAATCCTATCAACTTCAAATTCTTCAACATCTACATCACCCCCATGGTATCCGCATTCATCCAATTCCCCATTATAATGCAAAACAATATTGAAATATACATTCCCTTTTCCATTTGTTCATATAGCAATAAAACTAACATATTTCAATAAGTTTAAAAGAAATAAACAACCTAAAAAACCCTAACTTATACACCACAAACTTAACATTACACATCATAGATCCCATAAAAAAGCAAAATTATTTTGATAATTTTTTAAGATTAATTGCATGTTTGTTTCTACTTAGGATTTTCATTGGACCTTTTAATCAAATAAATTATTCACTACATTTTTTCTTCCAAAAATATTCAAATAAAAAATTACTTAAAAATATATAAAATTTCCAATATATAATCGATAGAACTAGCATGTTGTTTGAATAATGTGTATGAAAATACCTGAGTCAAGTGCCATGTTCGACAATAGCCCACTGTGAATCTCCTTTGTTTGTCTTTACTGCCTCCCTCCTCCTTTATGTCACCAATAACCAACACTTCTTGTTATTCTTCACTTTTTTCCAGCACATTAGGACCACTTAATTTCCCTTTCACACCTTTTATCTTCACTATCACTTACACAATAGAAAAAAAAATAATGCTTTAAACCTTTACCTTTTCTTTCCACCGTTGTCTTCTTCCTACTTTTATATTGGTTCCTAAAATCTGAAAGCTTCTGATTCTTATTTTTGCCAATAATTGATTTAAGTTTTTTGCTTTATTAGTTCTTCAATGGCATTCAACTGAGAGGGAAATGATTAGGAGAAACAAAAAAATAAGGGAAACAATGATGGGTGGTGATTTGATGTAACGTATATTTTTTTATTAGTTTAGGGTGAGAGATAATAGTTGCCATATGTCAACATGTAATGTGCCATCGTGGTAATATGCAGGGCCCATGTGGCTTAAATTAACCTTTCTTAAATTTGTTTTACCACTTCAGCATAATAAAATTTGCCACGTCAGCTTTCCGGTGGTTATTACATAGGAAATCGGCAACAAGGATATCATTGTTACTTAAATTAAAATTGAGAGATTTTGTGAGCCTAATTGATTCATTGGGATTTTAATGGGAAAAGGGTAATACTTTAAGCATTGTGAGTGTAAATAACCCCAACATAAGTATTAAATCATAAATAAATAAAAAGACTAAATAAATGAAAAATGGCATTGTAGAGACATGTATAAAAGAAAAAGTAACATGTAAATAACTTAAAATGAAATTAAAATAAAAATTGAGTTGGAGAAAAGAATTATACTAAGATAGAAAAAAATAACAATTAAAATAAAGAAAGCAATGTAGTAGAGAGATGCATATATGGAAATAATAAATAAAATAAAAATAAGAAGGAGATGAGAG
>CATIWM010523388.1:0-55700 GCA_949671775.1 Mallotus repandus | reverse complement strand
TTGATGTGGTGGTAGTGATGTTAATTTGTTAGCTGTTGGTTTTTGATGTGGTGGTAGTTGTTAATAATAATAATGATAATGGTGTTTCAGATGGTGTTGGTTTTTGATATTAATGATGGTGGTGTTGGCTTGTACTGGCGATGGATGATGATGTTGATGGTGGTGTTAATGATGGTGCTGGCAGTGAGTAATCTTAATGGCGATGGTTAGTGTTAATAGTGGTGCTGGCGGTGAGTGGCGTTGGTGGTGCTGGCGGTGAGTGGTGTTGGTGATGCTAGCGGTGAGTGGTGTTGGCGGTGAGGAGCAACAGAATGGTAAACCTAGGAAGGAAGAAGATGAGGACGATGACATGGAATAAAAGTGTGAGTTGGCTGATGATATGGAGTAAGAGGTGTGAGTTGATTGTATATGTGTCTCAAATTGGTGGGATCCAAATGACACATAAGTAAATGATGTTTAATTTAACATATTAGAACTAACGTGATAACATTTAAATAGTTTTAGAACTCAATAAAAAAAGAAATTTATTTAGGACTTGATTGTAATTTTTGATAACGTATAAGACTTGTGACTAATAATAATAAAATTAAAAGTTTTACAAGCTAGTGACACGGACTTACCGACGGCGACTAAACCAAAACTAACGGAGTCGGAGACCGAAAAGTAACTTTGCTTTGAGTTAATTAACCGTCGTTTGTTTTATTTTATTTTATGTTTATGTCACCTTCAGAGGCAGACAAGCATCGCCACTCCCAGCTGGAGCCTGCTTCTGTTCTGTTCTATTCTGCTGCTGCTACACCTCACGTATTTCCAGTTTGCATCTCTCTTTCTTTCTAATCTCTTCATTTCTCAACAAAACTTCCAACTTATGCTCATCATTATTATTTAACGCTAATGATATTAATACACAAGCAAAAAACCCTCTGCAACACCCACTGTTTGACTATTATAATGGTGCATTCTTGTTGCTTTAATCTTTCCAAATTAACAAAACATATTGGTTTAGGCAGCAACCCCAGCTCAATACTCATAAAATTCAAACCTATTGTTATTATACACATAAATACATTCCAATGCGGACAATGGACCGCTTCAATTCATTCAACTCCTGCCCCAGGAGACCATCAAACCCCACCCTCGTGCGCTTCACGTAAACATTAACAATTTAACATGAATGGCGTTTTACCTTAAAAAAAAAAAAGGAAGAAAGAATTCCTCCATTTCAGAATTGGGAGTTTCTTTCCACACTTACAAATAAGAATGAAACTAATGCAATCCATCAAAAACAACAGCAGAACAAAAAAGGGCGGATGCGTAATATCAGGAAACTAAAGCAACTGACAAATTTACATTTTGACAGGGCATTGCAACGAAGCCCATTATACATATATCATATGCCCTGAATCCGCATTATATCCACAAACAAGTCACAACTTTCAGATAAAAAAAGACACAATAAATATAAACTGGTCCCGTTATATATAGATAATCATATTGTATTCAGCTGCAGCAGCCTCCAGCTTGAGAAGAAGAGCCATCTCTGCCTCCTGATGGCCCTGGAATTCCACCATATCCAACTTTTATTCCATAAGACTGCAGAAAATGAAAAGAGAATATCAGTCACACCATCTATGACCCTGGTCCAACAATAATATTACATACTTCTACATCAGTTTTGTCCATGCCTTAAAACTTGTAAATAAAAAATTAAAAAAAAAAGAGAAGAAGAGAGTTAAAGTTTGGGACTTTGAATAGCAACAGTATGAAGATAGATATGCAAGACTTTGCTAATTCAAATCATTTATATAACATATTTCCCATGGCACCAATCAGTGTCTACTTATATCTCTTAAAAAGAAAATAAAAAGCAAAGCAACATTGTGTAGGTTGAAAACAAGTGAGCTGATGAAAAAAGGTTGCCAACAGCATGAAAGATTAATAATAAGAAAACCTCACTGATCCACTGCATAATTTTTTCATGCAAGTAATCATATTCATTGTAATCTTTTCACATGAAGAACATACGAAGACCCAAACAGCAATCACTTCGTTTTGGCTCTTACAGGAGAGAAAATAAAAATTGTGATTCCATGAACTATCTCCCAGAAACTTGGAAACATCTCCCAAGTTTACAAATTAAGCCAGCTGACAATCGGTAGCAAATACATATAATCAATAAAGAAAAGCCAGTCAAATGAACCCAATATGCTTTTCTAAAAGATCAATTTTATTGAAAGACTTCAGATGAAATGTGCGGATGACCATGTAAAAAGATAATAATAATATACCAACCTCATTTGAAACATCAAAAACTCCATCCTGGATCTTTTTATATATTGTTGCAGCTGTTTTTATAAATGCCTGCATAAGGAGTCTTTCCATTAGGAAATCTAATAAATGAAAAGAAGAGAAATTTCCATTGCAGATGAAACGCAAAGCGTAATTGCTAATATGCATCCTCACCTCTTCCACATTCTGAGCAGTTTTAGCAGAGGCCTCCATAAAGATTAGACCATGCTCCTTAGCAAACTGCTCTCCTTCTTCTGTGCTCACAGCCCTTCTATGAGCAAGATCACACTTATTACCAATAAGCATAATTGTCATGTTGGCATTGGCATGCTGCCTGGCATCCTCCAACCAGCTAGCTAAGTGATTAAAAGTTTCCCTCCTATGAAATCAACAACCAAACATACATACATACATACATCAATATTAGGACACCACACCACGGTAGAAGGAGCAACGAGGAGAGAAATGGAAGTAACTTAAAAGAGGGTAAGTCGTGAGCTTAACTACAGTAACTGTGACCACATACATTACAATTTACAAATGTCCCATGGCATTAGAATACAAGTAGTTGGTACGATGAGAATCCCTTGGCCTTGGGTTGTTTGAACACAAGAAAGGGGAAAAGTAAAGAAGTGATATAAAGTCTGTATCTATTATAGAGAAGCAAATAGTGTACCTGGTAATATCATAAACAAGTAAAGCACCAGCAGCCCCCCTATAGTAGGACCTTGTAATGGATCTGAAGGACTCTTGACCCGCCTGTCATATCATATCATATCTTAGAATTGAAGAACAAATCATAAATAATTAAGACAGATTGAATAAAAAGCAAAGCGGAGTTGAATGTGAAGAAGAAGAAGAAGAAGAAGAAGAAGAAGAAGAAAGGAAAAAGAAAAAAGAACCGTGTCCCAAATTTGGAGCTTGATGGGTTTGTTGTCGATAGTGATCATACGAGCCCCAAATTCGACACCTATGGTGAGGTCATGAACCGGTTGGAACCTCTTATCCGTGAATTGAAGCAGAAGACACGATTTTCCAACTCCTACATACACACCACATAAAAAAAAAAAGAAAAAAATCAATAATGATTGAGAAGGAATAAATCAAGGATCCATGAAAGCAACCAGAAAGAAAAACAAAGGAATGAAATAGAGAGAGGGGGGGATGGATTACCAGTGTCGCCGATGATGATGTACTTGAAGAGATAAGCGTATGACATTTTATTTATTTATTTCGTAGTATCAAAATTTCAATTAATATATATATATATATAAAAGAAGAAGAAAGCAAAACAGATCTCTGTAATTAAAAACAAAGCCAAAAAAGAAAATCAGAAGTTGAAAAGTGAATAATAATTGTAAGAACGTTTTGGAAAGAAAAAAGGAGGGTTTGATGATGTATGTATGTGTATGTTTCTATGTACGTAAGTGCTAAGAAAAGATGGAAAAAAGGGGATTGGAATGAATAATAATCAATCAAATTCCACCAAGTAACGGAGGAAGAAGAAGAAGAAGAAGAAGTAGAACTAAATTTAGTTAGTCACAGATTGGTTGAAATTGAAATTCAATTGCCTTTGGGGATTTTGGGAGGAAGAAGAAAAGTGTTTTTTTTGGTTTCTGTTACGTATGTGTATTGTTGTTGTGTAGACTAGTGTGTGTGATCCAGCGATGCGATGGAACCCAACCAATACAATACATACTGTTTCTTCCATCATATGACTTTATTTATTTAATTATTTAATTTTGCTTTGCTTCTGTTCTGTCTTTTCTTTTCTTCATTTGGGCCTATGTATTATTATTGGGCCTAATCACTTCCAGAAGCACAAATAGAGTCTACACAAGAGGCCTAGTTCGGCTTCCTTGAGGTAGCAACAGCCTAGCATGAGTATCACACAAAACATGGGATTTCCAATATCACAATCAATTCTAATATCTACTAATTTTCGTGTCATCTTGTAATTATAAACATAGCAATATCACTATTTACCCTACAAAATTTTTAATAATAAAATAACTCATTTTTCATTTCATTATACCTAAAATTCAATATATATATATAATTGCTAATAAATATTGTGAATAAAGTATTTATTTTTTAATTATACTAATGAATATATATATTAATTTATAAAATTTTCTACTCCATTAGCATTTTTATTCCTAATATTCTGACTGCCATATTCTAAATTGTGCGAAGATAAAAAAAAAATTAAAAAATATATAAATATTAAAAATATAGAATGTATCAATAAATATTAAATATTTATAAATTTTATATATTAATATTAAAACATTATTTATTACTATCAATTAATTATAAATAATTTTTATTTAAAAAAATATTAACTTCATTTTAAATTTATTTTTCTTATATAGTAATAAAGAAATGTAATTTTTAAATTAATAAAAATAAAGACATGTAATCTATTTTTTTAATTTATTTTTCTTATACAGTAAAAATAAAGAAATGTAATTTATTTTAATTAATTAATATTAATTAAAGAAGTTATATGATCTAAATATAGATGATGTTAGAGTTAGAAATAGGTGTTCAAATTGAAAATGAGTGTCCTAATTTTTTAAATTTGTGAAAATGATCCTAAAATATTTCAAAAAATATCTTAAAGTTTTCACGTTTCCGCTATGAAGAAACATACATTATAAGTAATAGCTTCTATTTCTTTTTGGAGAGAAATCTTAGGTTTAATTTCTTTTTTCTAGATTTATATAATACATTATTGACAGGCTCATAAAAATAAATTTAAAAAAGGTAAATGATATTTGTTTTTGTTTTTTGTTTTTTTGGTCTTTCTCCCGTGAAGAAGTATTAAATAAAATATTGTACATACACAAGAATAGAATTGAATTGAAGGTCTCCTCCCTCCGCCCTCAATAACAAATGTCAATGCTCCAATGCTTGGTTGCAACTGCTACTGTCACAAGGTGGTCCTCTTCTCTGAACTCACATCTTTCTTCCTTTGAATTTACATAGCAACCTTTTGGCTTTACCCTCGAGTATGCTCCAAAACTACCTTCTCCTCTCCCCTTCATACTTATTCTTCTGCCACCTTCGCTTTGCTCAACTGACTCAACTGCTCCACCACAATTATACATGTTTATCAATCCAATGGCTGCAAACTCAACATTCTGATGATAAACCTGCACAAAAAGAAAACATATGTTTCACAGCTTTTTTGAAATCAAATGCTACTTGTCAATAATTAGTATACAGTCAATTTTGAAGACTTATTAGCCCACCTTGATAGGTGATATTGTAAACACATCGCATTGCAGAGTTTTTAATCTCACATCAAATGCTTCTTCCTTGTGCAATCTGCGCACACATCCTGAAATTTCCGCACCAAAAAAACAAAAAAAAGTTTTAATTATCTTTGCATGTAATCCAATGGCAAGGAGAAGGAGGCACGTTTTGATTTGATAGGCACCTTTATTGAAAGAATAAACTGCACAATCTTCAGTCCACAATTTTCCTGACACCTCTTCAAAATACTCAACATCACCGGGAGATACCTTTCCAAGTATTTCGACACTTTCACTTGCTTTTTCCTGTGTTGTGTCTTCCATACAAGGCCACCTGCCTGCTCCTTGGCAATTGAACACGCCAACTACTCCAGTACATTGGTTCAAGTTCCAAATCTTCATAAGGCTCTTGCCATCCATAACTGGATCGCTGAATAAACAATCTCGTGATGGTCTTCCTGGATATTTCGCTCGAAGTACTGATCCATCAGAAAGTACTAGCTTTTTCAGTACGTTGAAGTCATGGTGGCCTGGTTTATCACTGTAAACAATTCCCCGATTACTCACATGCTATACTATACTACACTATTTAGCTAGACACTATAATGTATTTATGTTTAAATTAAGCTTCTATACTACCTAACATAGACTCCGCACCCTCCAACAGCTCTAGCTATGGCATGAAATTCGGCTGCATCATGAAGGCTCTGCATGTTGTTGGTTAACAAAAGCAAGTTCATTACATTAACTCTCACAACCTCTGGCTAGTCTATAATATGAATATGATGATGAAGGGACAAAAGTGGAAAGAATGCATACATAGAACATGTCCCAATCAGGGACGACTACTTCACCAAGGAATATGCTGTTATAAGCCACAGCAGCTATGTGCAGCGTCTGTGTTGCTGGATTTTTTGGGTAGTAATCGTCAGATGCTCGTGTTATAGCACTTTGCTTTGAACTGTAAGTAGACAAGGAAATAATTAGAAAGTGTCAGTTTACTTGAAAATCCTTTCATTTTTATGTATGCATATACAAATAATGTGTTGCTGATAAAATTTTCTCAAACAAGTAGTATACTGACTGGTATATGGAGTCTGTGCTCTGGCCCATGCAGCAGATGATGCTGTTGTCTTTGAAGTTGGCAGCTATGGACTCCTCAAGAGCCTGTTGGAATTTTCTGGTGAGAGAGACTCGGCCTCCCAAACCAGCCGCAATGGTTTCAAGTATGTTCTGAACATCAACCTTAACTCCATCCACATTTTGAGAAACAAGATAGCTGTGTAGATCATCATAAAATTGAGATATTCTTTCAGAATCAATTGCACCAACACCGTACTTCTCCATACAATCCAGAGAGATATCCCTCATATTTGCCAAGTTCCCTGGTGACTGCACCGGGTATGTCAGTTTCGGATTATATTTTTTAGTTCCTTGTGCATTTGGAACAAGCCCTCCCCAATATCCCATCAGGGCATGCCATACATACACATACCTGAAAATTTAACAAAGAGTAAAGAATATCCACAACAGGACCATTAACATGGACATCGTGTTTTCAATCATTAATTTGCTGCTTATGAAGGAAGACATACTTAACCCCAAAAGTACTCTTGATATCTGAAACAAAATGCTTCAGATCTTTTGGAGCATCACTCTGAGCTTCATTGTTCTTCCGAAATTTATGGTTTTCTTCAATACTGAGTAATCTGCCACCGAACCTGCAAATGGGAGGACGTTAGAAGGTGTTCGTGTGATTTTGGGAACAAAATCAAAATGAACGAACTTACTGAGAATCTTCGACGAATGGTTCCCCCTCCTTTTGGAACTCATTACTTGTATTTTGCCAACCATCATCGATTATCAGAAACTTTGCTGGAGTGCCTCCTTCTGATAAACTACAAGGGGTAAAACACAGATAAATTACAGCAAAACGTTGCTCTAATAATATTTGTACTGCCACGAAACAGAAAACCAGAAAACAACTGATGCACTAACAGAAGCAACTCTGTCACGGCACAGCCAAAGAATGTACCAAGTATTATGTTCACCTTCGTAGACCATCTTTTATTCCTTGGGGATTTACACCTTGGTAAAATGCATCCCAAGTGCACCAACCAAAACAATCTAACATTCCAGGCATCTGCACGCCTCAGAAAAGTATTAAGAAATTGTTGCATTAATGTCACTTCTTTCTTTTTGAATGCAATGGTTTCAACAGAATTAAATGGTTGGCAACTTGCCTGTTTCGATTCGCGGACTGTAAAGGTTCCAGTCTGCTCTTCCAAAATCCTTTACAAGGTGCAAATCGATCAAATGTGAGAATAGACTATGAAAGTAGAAGCTCAGCTGCTAACTATTAATTGAAATTGATAACACAAGCAGCTAGCTAGAAGTCGTGATTGCATAAACTCATTATATATGCTGCTTACTTTCTCACAGCAAAATAGCTGACATGCTTGAATGACATGATGATAGTGCGCTAATTAATTTCTGACATTTCCCTAAGATTGAAACTGAAATTTTGCTCAGAGAGCGGACCTACTTCATGGATTCCTTCATCAGATCAAATGGATGGTTTCCAGAATTCACAAAGACTGCTTTTAACCATTCTGAAGTAACTATACCAGGATCGCCTGTCAAAATACGCAAGAGCTCTTCATAATATCACAAAATGACAGAGATAATAGAAGCACTAGATGAATTTGAAAGAATATAAAGCTTTACCACTTTCAACACACATCTCAAGTTCATCAGATGAATTCCCCTGCAAGCTGCTCCTAAAATCACCATCTACCACAGGCAAGAAAACGATATATGAAGGAGGTGACGGTGATCCTTTAGTCACCTCCATGAGCAACATCTGAGTTTCAACAGGAATGTCGCTCCCTGAATCACCCACTCTGGGGATCATCCACCACATTTTGAATCTAAACAGACACAACAACCTCATATTCCTGCATTGACCATCCAGCCAATCACATTTGCATCAGCAAACGCAACAATGAATGGCATAGCTGATATCCAAAAAAAGGATAAAAGAAAATGGCGCATAAAAAAATTTGCTCACCGGACAATTCCAAGCTTAAAAACATGTCGAGCACTAGACTCTGAGGAAGTGGCCCCAAGGTAAGCAGATGAATCCGTCAATGGTGTGACAAAGACATTGTCAGGAATTTGTGTCAGAGTGCTGTTGCCGTTAAAACTGAGAGTCCGATCTTTCACGACAGGTTTAGCACTGATAAACATGGAATGTCTCCATTTATTAGGATTAGTCTGGTTGAGACGAAACAGAGACTTATGGGAGAAAAGACGCAGATTGTCGGCAGCAGAAGGGGATAAAAGAGAGGGGCAGAAGCGCGAACTGGTTGGAGTAGGCCTAGAGAAGAGAGCTACAGTCGTATTAATGAGGGCGAGTGGAGTGGCCTGAGCCATGAGAATGGAAGCAGAAGAGTTGGTTGGAGGGAACATACTTTACGCAAATGGCCTGTTTGAGCAAAGTTTGATTATTATTGACCACCACAATTTTACCACCTACATATCTTCTTTGCAATGCAATGCACTATATCATTTTCAATCTTCTTTGGGTGTTAAACATCCTCCCATTTTTTCCTTGACAAATCTGCCCCTGCCAACTTGCAACCTTTTGTTCTTATGTATATGGTTTTTGTTTTGTTATGTGTTTTATCCTAAAAAATTATTCTTCATTATCTACAATCATCATTGCGATTTGCGGATTCTAACAAAAACAAATAAATTGTACTGGGAACCAACCAATTTCCAATAATTATGATAAACAGAAGTTTTAAGACAGACACTTAAATTTGATAAAAGACCGACCTAAAGAAAAGCTCCTACCAGCTACCCGAACCTAAACACTTGCTGTATTGTGTGTCATTAGTCATAAAGCTCAGCACGTACTACAATTGGACTCCTAACATAATGAGAACCATCAGTCCATGTTAGCCCTCCAAATTCATACTCTTCAGCAGCCCTTGTCCACTTAGTTTTCAGAGTCACCTTATAACTCTTCTCTTCTCCAATCTTATCAAATGTAAGACTACTGGGTTCAACAGACACTGAAACTCCATATGGTTCTTTTACAACAACTTGATACGTGCCTGGTGAACCAACATTCTTCAATTTTCGAGTGGCAGTGACTCCTTCCTCGCTTAAATTAGGAACTGTAATTGAAGGGTAGTTGAAATCTAGAAGACTGGCTGATTTAGGACATTTGTAAGGGTCGTCATTCAATGCTTTAATTGAGGTTTCGTTGTAGCCGAGGGCACAAAGGAAGTCCAAGTAATCATTCACGCTCAAGTCATAGACCAGTCCTGGATCCATGGCACGGTTTGGCCTTATATGTCCAGCACCGTGACTGAATGGTGTCGACTTTTCGTAAGTAGATCCATCAAGCATTGGATGCACAGTGTTATCTCTTGATCTTGCTGAAAACACCATTATATAAAGAAATACATATACACATTATATAAAGAAATAGATGATCACTGTGACGATTGGAAGAATCATTTGTATTGAAGTGATTTACCAGTAGTAGTGATTGCTGATCTAATTGCGGTAGGACTCCAGTCAGGGTGGAGTTTCTTAAGCAGGCCAACAACTCCGGAGACATGAGGGCAAGACATGGATGTACCCGACATGGTGCTAAAAGGAACTCTACGCTTATCGAAATCTAGTTGCGTGGGACTTGTTCCTTCGCTGAAAGCCGCTACTATGTTTACTCCAGGGGCAGTAATATCAGGCTGCAACATTAACATATTTATTATTAAGGATTTTCACAGGCAGAGCCTATTATTATTATTACATTGTATTCCAAGGTTAAGAAACGATAGAATTTGCAATTGCAATTCAACCTACCTTGAGGATCTGAGGTGTAACAGTATTTGGCCCGACGGAGGAAAATGCAGCCATGAATGGGGAAGGCTTTATGCCGTATGCTGCTACCGGAGTTGTAATATATGCTTGAGGGTCACTGTTAAAGGAAAAACAACTAGTAGATCATAAACCAATACCAATGAACAAGAAAAAGAAGAAAGGGGTAGGATGAGAGGAAGTATTGACCTGGAAGAGTTAATGTACTTGAAGGCCGCGAGGCCATCTTTATATTTGAGATGTGAAGCTGGCAGAACGTGAGGATCAGCAATGATTTCATTACCACTTGCCTTATCATTGCAAAGAATCATCCCAACTGCGCCAGCCTCAACAGCTTGCCTACCCTTATCCACTCTTGCATTTTCCCCTCTCAGGCAAGCCACGATCTTACCCTTGACCTTCGTAGGATCCAGTGATCCTTCTTTACATAGCTCACTGCATACAACAAAAAACATGTCAAAACAAATAGCTCAACCTTTAAATACATATAAGTTAAATAAACATGTCTGTTCTTACGCGTCTTCAGCAGATGCTTTCTCATCTCTGGCTTGCACTCCAGTAATAAGCGGATACAACCTATTTTTCGGCATAGCTGGAGAAAGACTTTCACCCTGCAATCCAACTGAAAGATTAGCAAAACACAAACTCTCGGGTAGAAATATTTAGAATAGCTGCAATAGCATATGTATTAAGTGACAATGAAGGTACTTGAAGGCGTCGCCCATTGCCAAGTTCGACAAAAGATTGGAACTCTCGATCCAGAGTGCTTGCGCCGACAGTTATAATCCAAGGGGCAACGTTGGAGACAGAACCAGCAGTTGGTCCAGAATTTCCTGCAGAGCAGACGACTACAATACCATTCTTGACAGCATGAAAAGAACCGATTGCAATACTATCATTGAAGTAATCTGCAGGAGGACCGCCAACAGAGACTGAAAGCACATCAACACCATCATGAATGGCAGTGTCGAATGCTTTCATCATATCGGAGTCATAGCAGCCTCCACTGTCGTTCACTGTTGGCCAGCACACCTTGTAAGAAGCCACTCTGGCTTTAGGAGAACCACCTTTAGGAGTTACATTCTCCAACCCATAAAAACTGGCTCCAGGAACAAAGTTACCACCAGCTGTTGACAGCGTGTGAGATCCATGTCCTTCATGGTCACGAGGATTGTTCAGAGAAGCGTTAAGGTGACCTATATCGGCGATGTAACCTTTGTTGTAGGCTGTTGCTCCGATAAGCTTCCTGCAAATGATTTATATTTACTTTATTACTAAATTCTGAACCAATGAATAATATTGACAGGACTGGACAGTTCAGTTCACAGTTTAAAAACTGAAAGCTGCAAAGAGCATAAAATAATTAAGCAATTTCAGGAGGATATGGTGGTAATTAACCTGTTGCAAGGGACTCCAGCTTTAGATTCATCCTCGCAACCTCCTTTCCACCTGGATGGCACAGGACCATATCCTTCATCGCTAAAACTCTTCGATTCTGGCCAAACACCTGATTCAACAACAACAACCACCTTTGCGTTAACACCTAATGAGTCTACACGTAATAAAAACAAGTTATTGCAAGCAAAGCAGTCTTAATGATATCTCCTCAATTGAGACATGATCTAACCAACCATGAAGTCTAACATATATATATGTATATATATATATATGAGGTAGAGCATTATTAATATATAGAAAGGGTACCAGTGTCAAGGTTAGCAATGATGATATCTTCACCAAAATTGGCTTTGTTCCATAAGGAATTAGGGCGGACGGTGCCATTCTTTTCCAGCATCATAAATTCCCATGAATGTATTGTGTGCAGCTGTTTTGCCTGGTTCAGGAAAACTGACACTACTTTTGGATCCTCTGCAATATTATATTAATGGCAGAACGTAAATTTTATATATAATTAAGACAATTAATTAATTAGGGTAAATAATATGTGATGTAATGTTAAAAAAAAGACAATATTCTGACTTGCAATTTCAGCGGCCTCTTCCTCCTCAAGCATTGCAGAAAATCCATTGATGTGGTTTTTATAGGAATAAATAAGTGAATTTCTGGCCTTTTCAGTGCTGCATGCATGAAATTAACAGTAACCAAGGCGTGATAATATGGATATAACAATTATACATAACAACAATGATAATGACATTACTATAATGACAATTATAGTATACGTACCTTCCCAGAAAAGAGCCTAGAAGCTCATAATGAGAATCGGTAACAGCTTGAAGATCAGCCTGAGAGGCATGAGCATGGGATCCCAAGTAGACTACATATGACTTCTTTATGGCAAAAGCATTGAAACAGCAAACACTGAAAAACAAAAGCACTGCTAACGAGACCTTGGAATACCACCACCCCCACATTGTACTGAAGGATATGGTTTTCACAAGGTAGGAGAGTTATTGTAATCGGAAGAGACGGGGCTACTGCTTTATATAATTGAAAAGAAATAACGACCAACTGGGGTTTAGGAAGAAGCGTAACCAAATTGAAACATGTATGAATACAAGCGAAGTAGTATAGGTAGGTAGAATATTGAAAGAGAATGAGTCCTATCCTGCTTAAAATTGTTTTATTTTGTCAATAAAAGAATCTCCTCTCCGAATTGCCAGGGAATTCGTATTTCTACATATCATACTCATACTCATACTGATATGTGTATATGTATAGACACATTAATGTTGACAGATATCAATCATATCCTTTGATCAAAGAGTCCTGATTTAGATTAATCCTTCCTTGATTTTGTGGTTCAATATGGAAATTAATTATTCCAGAGTTCATATATATAAATATGTGGGTATTAATTAGCTGGCCACTATGAAGAATTCCTATTTATACTGATTTGGTTTGACTTGTTTATATATCTATGTATAAAATATCAAAATAGCACAAGACTAAGACTAGTTCAGTTCCTCAGCAACATATATATCAGACTTTTAATTAGCTTATATAGTGGGTGGCTGTGGCTTTATGGTATGAATCGAATCAAATCAAATCCCCATATTATCATTATCATATTCCATGCATATACACATATATACATAACAGGAATGATCATTTCCCATCATGTTGCATTGCATTGTTTCAAATCTCTACTTTCCTACCCCAGGCTCTTTTCTAAAAAACATATGAATACAGAGTTTCAACGCTATTTAAAAGGAAGAATTGATCTCTATTATACAGTTTATATATATTTAGATCATATGATTTTTCTATTAAAAAAAATTCTACTTTCCTGTTTTGTTTCTTTTATTTTCCTTTCCTTAATAAGTGTGTATGTATAGAAGTAAGAATCAATTATTGAATCATGGATGTAGCTAGCTAGGAGGGAATTTTGTTTCGGATCAAACCAAATTATAATTCTGTTGCATGAATCTTCAGAATTTGGAATTTGTGGATCGTCTCAAAATTCGATTACCAAAAACACTATAATTAACATTACTTAACCATTCTATTTTTTTTATTTTCTTTTCTACTATTTTTTTTTAAAAAAAATTAATGTTACTCGCTCCTTAAATTCTCAGCAACAAATATTGTTACCGAAAAAAGAAAGATGTATGTATTGACAATTGTTTTTTTTTTTTTTTGAATCTGATATTTCAAATAAGCAATGAAAATCATATTTTGTAGAAAAAGAGGAAAATTCATTAATATAAATTAAATTTCTAAAAGCTGCATATGGAGCCTATCTTTTGGGGAAAAAAGTAACAAAAGCAAATCTCAATAAAATAAAAAAACCGTTATTCAAAATACAAAAATACAAAAATCAATTTCTAAATCTATATCTATAATGTACAAAAAGGGGAGAAAAATTTGCAAAAAAGTTTTCACTCATTATTATATAAAAATTAGATAATTTAGTTATTTAATAATAAAAATTAAGGTAATTAACATATAATTCTAATTTAAGTGAAAGTATATTTCCTAATTTAATTGAAAGTATATTTTATATTTTAATTAGGGTAACTTCTATATCATCTTTAATAAGAATTAATTTAATTAAAATTTAATCCTTATTTGACAGGAAATATGTTTTCTATTTTAATTAGGTTATTTTTTATTTTATTTCTTACAAAATTAAATTAATTCATATTTTAGTACTTATTTTGTAAAAAAATATTTTTTATTTTAATTTGGTCAACTTGTATTTTATCTAAATATTAATCAAATCAGATAGCTTATTACTAAATTAAATTTAATAAGTAAATAATTAAAATTAACAAATTTTATAAAATAATTATTTATGAAAAATATTGACATAAAAAATTTTGAATGATTGTTGTGTTTAAATAGAAATTTTATAAAAAAAATGTGATAAATTACAATATTATAACTCTATCAAATTTGTAAAACTAAATTATTATTTAGATAAAAATATTGAAAGAGTGTTATACAATTATTTTAATAAAAAATTGATTAAAATTGATATAATTTGCTATGTTATAATGTAACACTATGAGAATTGAACATTTAGATTGCTATAATTATAAAATAATACTTTTATTAGTTTTAAAAACTTATTAAATTAAATTGGCATAATATATATGTAGACAATTGTATTTGCATTAATTTGTCATTTTGCTCTCTATATTTTTTATTTTGCCGAATTAACACCTCAACTTATTCATGGCTTATTATATAAACACTTGTAGTTGCATGAATTTTCCACTTTACCCCTTATATTTGCATGATTTTATCACTTTACCATTGTGTGCATGCTGACGTGTCAGTCCATTTGTCTTTACAATAACACAATAAGTTTTTATATAATATGTGGCATAATACATATATGGTTCCTTGTACTTGTTATTTTTTGTCAATTTGACACCTTAACTTATAATTTTGTCATTTTGACACTTGACCTTGACTAAAATGCACAACTTTGCACTAATATGATGATATAATGCATCTATCATCCATGTACTTGTCACTTTTTGTCAGTTTGACACCTCTACTTGTAGTTTTTTATCAGTTAAACCCTTATGATGTGGCACATGCTGATTCGCTATTCCATGCCACGTGTGCTGATAGGGGTTTCAAAATTACACTTTAGCCAAGTTCAGGTATTAAAATGGTAAAACTATAAGTTGAGGTGTCAAACTGACAAAAAGTGACAAGTACAGGGAGTCATATATGTATTAGGCCTATAATAGGTTATAAACAAGTTGAGGTGTTCACTTGGCAAAACTGAAATAAGGGGCAAAGTGACAAATTCATGCAAATACAAGTGGCTATAGATGTAATATGCCAGTTAAATTTTATTAAGTAAATCATTAAATTTTTTTATTTATCTTGAATCTATAATCATATTTTAAAAACTAAAGCATATAATTTATTTTAAGAGTAGTATTTTCCGTTATGTAATAAAAGTAGTATATTTATTTTTTAGATACTTTTATAAAATTTAATAAAAAAGAATTAAAATTAAATTAATTAACTTCTATCATTTAATTATTAGTTGAAGTTTTAAAAATTTACATTAAATTACTCTTTGAGAAATAAAAGCACATGAATATTAAAAATATTGAAGAAACAAAATATCATTATCTAAATAAAAAATTTACTAACATTGTAATAAATTATAAATTTTATGAGATTGTAATATTTAAATTGTTATATAAAAAAATATAATTTTTATTATTTTTTAACTTTTTATTAAGAAAATAACTAATGATTTCTTATTAGCATACAATTAATTATAGCCATAAAAGTTTTTATATAAAATTACATTTAGAGTTGAGAAAAATATTAATTATAAAAATATTAAAGAAGTATCATGTAACTATTTAAATAAAAATTTATCAAATTGCAATGAATTATAACTATATTAAATTTTTAATATTAAAATGTTATATAAATAAATAATATTTTATTATTTTTAAAAATTTTATTAATAGTATTAAAATATATGTTTAATAATTTATTTACTATCACGAGTTAAATTTTTTTTTATTTATGTGCAAAGTATATAGTTGTTTATTAGTCAATTTAAATATAAAATAGTCATTAAATTGATCCAATTAAGTAGATAATGACATTAAAATCAAATAAAAACACATTAATGCAATAGTATTCAGAGATTTTTGTTATTTTTATGATCTATTTAATTAAAATTAGATTAATTAAAATTTAGTGAATTTTAAATGCAATCTTACATTTAGAGGGAAAAAAACACATTAGTGATACACCCAACTATTATAGGTTATGCCCTATAATGTAAATCCCACCTACTTAATTTGTCCTAATTTCTACGTGCACTTTCGCCCAACTTTAAATATATATACATGCGATCCTCAGAGAAAATTATATAATGTGACGTGCAACATAACAAATCTTTCTCAAAACACAAGGAATATATATAGCATGACCAATCTACCCAAGCTGATCTATTGAGGTCCCATGTCTCAATTTTGGATTATATGTCCTTATCTACACCCATTAGTATTAATAATAGTTAGTATTATAAATAATATAATATGATTGATATATTAATAATATATACAGTTGTAATCCTCAGTTTCGGAATAAAACGAGTTGTAGTTTCTTTATAGCTTAGTGGTTTAGATAATAGATATTGTAAAAGTTATGGGTTCAATTTCTCTTTTTTTGACCTTTCAGTTATTTTTTTTAGGAGAAAGAAGTTAGGAGGTTCGATCCCTAGTTGTCCACACTTTTTAGGAGAAGAGAGGTGGGAATTTGATCCCTAATTATCCATACTTTTTGCCACTCAGCTATTCATGGGGCGTAGATAGTTAATTGTTAATTTGTAAGAATTTTGATTTTAGTTTTGGGGCGGAACTACTTAGGGGTTAGGGGGGCCATGGCTCCCTCAATTTTTTTTTCAAATAATTACTTTAAAATTTTTATATAAATTTAATGTTTACCTCAAATTTATTTATATTTTACTTTAACCCCTCTATTTTTATTAAAATTTTATCCTTATTATATTATAGTTCAATTTGGCCTCCCACACTTTCAAGTCTAGTTCCACCTCTGATTTAGTTGGAAGACTAAGGTGATAAAAAAAGTACACCACCCTTTGTGATACACTTTAGAATAATATAAGTTTTCCACTCTTATATTATTCTTGAGAGTAAAATCAGGATAGTATGGAGCCAACATCGATCGAGTTTAGGCTTTTTCGAGCCAGTAGCAGTCGGAGTTATTAGTCTAGGGGATCACCACTCCCCCATCTATGTTCCCGAGCTTAGACTCTTTCGAGTCAGTGGCAGTCGGAGTTATTAGCCTAGGAGATCCCACCAGCTGAATGATGCCCTAGCAAATTATACAAATCGTTGCAGTGCAATTAATTGAATTATTGTTTTTATTATAATATTATTACTATTAATTTTGTATTTGTGATTGGTTTTTGGTGATAATACATCTACAATTAATTAAATGATGCACTTCCAACTCAGCTTAACTGCTTTACGAGGATAATCTTTCGTTCATTCTGATACTTGTGGGCAGGCATCAGGAATCAACAGTCTGTCAATATGCCCGTTTGGCCTGCTTCGCAAGTTGACTTGCATCTTCAACTGGTGGGACAAAATTGCTGGTTTGCTATCAGGTGATAATTACAGAATCCAATTCCTCTCTCAAGTCGTCTAATTTTTATGCCGGAACTAGAAATGAATGCATGTGTTTTTAATGGCAAAAGGCCGAGAACTTTCAGATTTACTCCCTCATCCAAATGATTCTTCTCCATCTATATCATACTTCTTTCTAGTAACTTGTTTCTCACATGTGATGCATCCTTTTTCCAAGGCTGGAATTGGGATTAATATTTGTACAAATTTTCAAGGCCTCATTGTTAATGGAATGTCTGCTAGCTATTTGTTTAGCTGACAAAAATTTTAGCCTTGCATGTTTAACGCCATGAGAGTGGCATGGTCTCATCTCACGTTATCTTTGAATCAAATGCTAAAGTTCTGGTGGACCTCGTGACCTCCCTGGAAGCTAGCTGCTCTAATCATATTTGATATCAAATTTCTTTTGTCTTGCAATTCTAATTGGAACACTTTTTGTATTAGCAGACAACCTAGTGTGGCTGATTGGCTTGCCAAACACTACTCTCCTTCTCTTCAGTATACATAAAGTTCAAAAAAAAAAAGAATGATGAGGAACTTTTTTGAAGCCCCTCTGCCCCAGTTTTATAATTAATTTGAGATATTTTGACATGGATGGATATGTCAGTTTTTGTGGGACATAACTTTGTGAATGTGCTTCGCCAAGTCCAACTTAAGATACCTTGTAACGACCATCAAATCATCATTATCTAACAGAATTTGTCTCGAATCACTCTGCGCTAGATGCGTGTGAAAGTTGTGCATGCAAAGGAAGCCTAGTTTTGAGTCTTATGCTATTATAAGAAACTAGTAATCACAGATACTTTTATCTATATATATATATGTGTGTTGTCATCCAAATTTGTTTAATTATTAATTGCTGAATCAATCGTGGAAAAAGGAAATGCGGTTTGAGCGATCCGTAGTGAAGAACCCAAATTAATTAAGAGTGACATCAAGCTTACCTACTGCATGATACAGTGTTAGTAATGAATGATGTGTAATTGTGTAGTCTCACACCACCTGTTGAATTCCAACATGCCTGTGAAACCAGATTGCCGGCCCTTTTCTTGATCTCTTGTTCAAGGACTTATATTGATAGTCCTATGCCCTTTTTTACATGGAAATTCAAAACCCACTTCTCCAAGCTACATTTTAGTATAATTATTATTATAAATTTTTGCTATGATTTCATGGGATTGTTCTCTCTTCTCTTGTGTTTAATTAGCAATATTCAGTCCACAGCAGATGAGCGCCCCTCATACCCGAGTCCACAACATCCGTACCTACCGCTCTCATAATACTAAGATTAAATTGCAATTATAATATATGGATTAGAAGAATGGAATTGGGGCAGCGCCATATGGGAAAAAAGGAGCTTTCGTAAAGAAAAGAAGGCGTGTGATGAACAGATTAGGAAGCGTTGGTTCACCTCTCAGCCACCGCCGCAAGTGCCTTAAAGTCCAACAAATAATTATGCAATTGCAGACAATACACGAAACTACTAATTACCCTTTTCCACAGGAAAATTTAATGCAGGCTTTGCTTATGGATGCTAACCAACAGTAGACAGTTCTTGCTTTTTGAGACCATATTGTATTATTTACAAAGTTGGAAGAAATCTTATCATAATCATTCTAATCAAGCACCATATGACATTACTGTGATATATTAATAACTTGAAGAGAACTACCAATATTGAATCCTTTACTTGATTCCGACTGCCCACCAAATTGGCCTTGCAAAATATTTTAATTATGTGAATTATGAAAGCTTAGTGAAATTAATATTTTTAAGTGGATTCCACAACTAGCTAGATCATAATTCATACATGGGACGTGCCATGGCTAAAGAGCTAACAAAACCATTAAAGCTGTACAACTCCCCTTACCTACTACCTACATCACACTATTGTTGAATATTAGACTAAACTTTAGGTTTTCCAAACCTACTTGCGCTTTTTCTCCAACATCTTCGTCTATAAATTCTTAGCAAAGCTAAGTTGCAACTAAACATCAACCACAACCACATGCACAGATGTCTCATGTAGCACGTTCGAACATGTCAAAGGCAAAACCCTTTAGCGGTGGCAGCCACCTGCCTGTCTTCAACTCTGCTCATCAAATGGAGCTCCAAAAGTACACCAGAAGATCCAAAACTTCCGTCTCTCCCACCCTTGCTGAGCTCCTTAGGCGTGTTGAAGATGCCCAAAGTGACAATTCCAATTACATCTCTCCTATCAGTCATCAAGCCTTGGAACTTGGCTATGCTTGCAGCTCCGTGCCTCCACCATCAAATCCTTTTGTTCTTTCTTTTAACAATTTATCCTACAGCGTCAAAGTTAGCCAGAAAATGTCATTTCCATTCTCTGGAAGGGACTCCTTTGATTCCCCTGAAAACAGCATGAAGGTTTTGCTGAATGATATCTCTGGAGAAGCCAGAGAGGGAGAAATTATGGCTGTTCTTGGAGCTAGTGGATCCGGTAAGTCCACATTGATTGATGCGCTTGCGGACCGGATATCGAAAGAGAGCTTAAAAGGGTCTGTGACTTTGAACGGTGAGGTCTTGGAGTCGAGGCTGTTGAAAGTGATATCTGCTTATGTTATGCAAGATGATCTCTTATTTCCGATGTTAACTGTTGAAGAGACCCTCATGTTCTCCGCTGAGTTCAGGCTTCCTCGCTCCCTCTCCAAGTCAAAAAAGCAAGCTAGAGTTCAAGCCCTGATTGATCAATTAGGCCTACGTAACGCAGCCAAGACTGTGATTGGTGATGAAGGGCATAGAGGTGTCTCCGGAGGTGAAAGAAGGAGAGTTTCGATTGGGACTGACATAATTCACGACCCAATTCTTTTGTTTCTTGATGAGCCAACCTCGGGACTTGATTCCACCAGTGCTTTTATGGTTGTCAAGGTCTTACAGCGAATTGCTCAAAGTGGAAGCATTGTGATCATGTCCGTACACCAGCCTAGTTACAGAATTCTGAGCTTGCTCGATCGTTTGATCTTCCTGTCACACGGTCAGACCGTCTATGGTGGCCCTCCGAGCAATCTTCCAGATTTCTTTGCAGAATTCGGACATCCAATTCCAGAGAATGAAAACCGAACAGAGTTTGCTCTGGACTTGATCCGAGAGCTCGAAGAAATTCCGGGGGGAACAAGAACCTTAGTCGAATTCAACAAATCATGGCAAGCCATGAAAAATCCAAGAAACCATATATTCAACTCATCAAAGCTTTCCCTTAAGGATGCAATAAGCGCTAGCATTTCGAGGGGCAAACTGGTCTCTGGCGCCACAAACGATTCCAACTTGTCATCTTCAGTTCCAACATTTGCCAATCCAATTTGGGCTGAAATGTTAGTGATAGCAAAAAGATCACTAACAAACTCTAGAAGAACGCCAGAGTTGTTCGGAATTCGCTTCGGTGCTGTCTTTGTTACAGCTATTATATTGGCTACCATCTTTCGGCATCTAGACAACTCTCCAAGAGGTGCACAAGAAAGGCTAGGCTTTTTTGCTTTCGCCATGTCCACAACGTACTACACATGTGCAGAGTCGATCCCTGCTTTTCTCCAAGAACGCTATATTTTCATGAGAGAAACTGCCTATAATGCTTATCGGCGATCATCTTATGTTCTTGCTCACTCTTTAATCTCCATTCCCACTCTGATCATACTCTCTATTGCCTTTGCTGCTACAACCTATTGGGCAGTAGGGCTGGCCGGCGGAGCATCAGGGTTCCTTTTCTTCTTCTTCACAGTCCTGTCGGCATTCTGGGCAGGGAGCTCGTTCGTAACTTTCCTGTCAGGAGTTGTGTCCCACGTAATGCTAGGCTTCACAATAGTGGTCGCCATCTTAGCATACTTCCTTCTGTTCAGCGGCTTCTTCATATCTCGGGATAGAATTCCTCCGTATTGGATATGGTTCCACTATCTGTCTCTCGTGAAATACCCATACGAAGGAGCTCTGCAAAATGAATTCGAGGACCCAACGAAATGCTACGTGAGGGGAGTGCAAATGTTTGATAACACACCCTTAAATGCGGTGCCAGTGGAACTGAAACTGAGACTGTTGCAGAGCCTGAGCAGCACCTTAGGGACGAACATTACGAGCAGCACATGTATAGTGACTGGACCAGATATACTGAGGGAACAAGGGATTACGGATTTAAGCAAATGGAGTTGCTTATGGATCACCATTGCTTGGGGATTTTTCTTTAGAGTGTTGTTTTATTTTGCTTTGTTGTTGGGAAGCAAGAACAAGAGGAGGTAAAAACAAAAAAAAAATTGATGGGATTGATTGTTCCTTATCCTTTTTTTTTCTTTTCCTACTGGTAATTAAGCTGCAAAAGGATTGTAGCCTTGGGTTTTATTATTGGGTTGAGATTTTAATTTATTCATATATATATTCTAATTTTTCTTTTGTTTGTAGTGGCAATTGTTTAGTAAGATAATAAATTGAAATAAAGTTTACCAAGTTGAAATCTATCTTGCTTGAAATGCCAATACGCAGGCTTAATAAAATGTTTTCTGACCTGCCAATCAAGAGTAGTTTAATTAGAATTTTCACTTATAAAAATTCTAGAGATTTTAATTTGAATTTCCGTAACCATCATCCACCGATATTTAATGAGAGTTCTTATATAGTAAATATTAAGGGATTAATTATCTTATTGTATAGTTTACAGTCCATTGAAACTTACTTTTTTTTTTCTTATTTGAGAATCATTAAGTGGTAATATAGTAAGGTAGAGACGCCATGACTTATAATTTTAGGTTATGAGTTCAATTCTCCGTGGGGCATCAGCCAAGAATTTCATATTCTTTATCCCTTTCCCCACTAGAAATTATATATATACATATATAGTTATTAATGATAATTATAATAGTTGTTGTTATAGTGTTAGTGTTAGTTTATAATAGTTAAGTTGACAGTATTATAATTGTTGTAAATTCTAATGAATTATGAGACTGATTAAGGTCAAATATACAATTTCACCCTTGAACTTTACATAATTAGTCTATATCACCTCTCGACTTTCATTTTGTTCAATTTAATCTTTTAATTTCTACTTTTTTACCTATTTAACATTTCTTGCACACTAGACAAATGTGTATATTTATCTCGCGCTGAGTTTGAATAGGTAAAAAATAGAAGTTAAAAAGTGAAATTGATGAAAAATAAAAGTTATTTAGATTGAATAGGTAAAAAAATAGAAATTAAGAGGTGAAATTAAATAAAATGAAAGTTAAGAGGTGTCGTAGAACAGTAGAGTAAAGTTTCCGGTGAAATTATGTAATCCGCCAAAAGTATATTTTTTTTTTTTTAGTATTCCGACGGCTGATTTATAAAAAAAAAAAAAAAAAAAAGGTAACAATTCTTTGAAGAAAAAACCCAACGAAGAGAGAGAGTTATTGGGCTGTGAGAGCCCACAAATGTTGGGTCCAATTGCTCCACCAAAAACATGGGGGTGAAAGAAACCGTTGGATGAAAAGAAACGCATCATAGCCGTAGAAAACCAAGTGCAAAGGTTGTCGGTTAGTTAGGTCGACTCGTCACTCGTCCATAATATGATATAATATATGTTAGTATAAAGCCCGAAATTCGCATGTATTGCGTCCATCTATCCATATTTCATCGACTCTAGACGAGAACGAAACCTAATCTGCGATTAGGGTTTGATTCCTTAACCTCAATTCCTTCCTAATTTGGGGCTTTTCCAGGTTCGCTCTCCCTTTTATTTTATTTTATTTTCACCTTTTAATTTTATTTTCATGTTCAAATATTTCTTCTAGGTTTTTTTCGTTTCAAATCGATGTTTTGATGCCTGAAAGATGCAATCTTTCTTCTTTTTATGCTCGTTTTCTTCAAGCGTCTATAGATCTGTTCCCCTGTTTTCTGATATTTGCATATATTGCTCCTAATAGATTAGGGTTCATATGCAATACGCATCATCATGCTTTTGTTCACTATTATTGTTCTTTTCTTCAATTTGACGCCAAATTCATTATCTTTTTTTTTTTTTTTAAGAAAAGTCTTTGTTTTTAAATGTTTTTTCTTTTCTTTTCTTGCTCTGAATATATGTCTATATATCTGGGAGAAATTGATTATTTAGTTGCTTTTAGTTGGGATTTCCTAATACAATGTGAAATTGTGTGTCTTGTTATTTTGCGGCTCTTTCAAATTTTATCTGAGTGTTTTTTATTTGCTGCTGCAGTTTGAAAATGCCGCGATATGATGATCGTTATGCTAATACACGTCTCTATGTTGGTCATCTGGCCTCTCGCACCCGATCACGAGACCTTGAATATCTTTTCAGCAAATATGGAAGGTAATATTTCTTGTTTAGCCTTTAAAAATTATGGGGACGTTTATTTGTCCTTTTGTTGCTTTGTTCGCTTTCTATGAAATTGTTGGAAGTGCTGTATATTTCTTTAACCAGTTGGTAACCTCCTCAAGATGTTCTCAGAAGCCTTTCCTAATTCTGATGATTCACCATGTCCATGCCCATGTCCATGTCTATGTCCATGTCATTTGAGTCTGCAGCAAACTGATTATTATCTTTCTGCTTACTTCGTTTGTCCGAGTAATTCCTTGGATTGTCATTGTCCACTGGTGGGATGGGTATGCAGTTTGCCTCCTGCAAATACTTGGGGACTATAGGTCCTCATCAGCTTGTTTTGTGCCTGGATTTGTGTTAACTGTCACGTTATCTGTGTGGGAATCTTGTGGCCCTAGGTGTCATGTTTTTTTAACGTGAATGATCTTGTTGAAGGTTTCTGGGCTTTTGCCTAACCTGGAGGCCTATGGTGAGAGGGTTGCCATGGTGGAATTGGTGGAAATTCTTGCCGAGTTATAGGAGACTTTGGCGATACTTTCTATTATGTTATTGCGTGTTTTTATGGAATTGGCAACAATCTCAAACTGGTGTTTAGTTCGTCTATGAGGGGTGAAGTATCATACACTTGCAGTACTTAAGTAATGATGGCCTTACTGTTTGTGGCAACCATTTCGCAGAGTACGGGATGTGGATATGAAGCGTGACTATGCATTTGTTGTAAGTGCTTTCTTTCTCATGTCAAACATTACACGTGCTTGATTTAGCATGTTTATATTTCTCATCGTTTTAATGTTATTGTGTGCAATATGTGGTTTCCTTGGTATTTTTGTTTTGTTTCTTCCTAAAACAGGAATTTAGTGATCCTCGAGATGCTGATGATGCAAGATATCACTTGGATGGCAAGGATTTTGATGGAAGCCGTATCATTGTAGAATTTGCGAAGGGGGTAAGTTTTCTTGACCTGATCTTTCAAGTAAAACTTTTGCCACTAAATATTAGCTGGTGTGAAATTGTGCAATTTTAATTTTGGAGGTACCAGAGTTTGTCTGATATACTTTTAGAGATATCCAATATCCATTTGATTTTATTGCTTGTATGGTTTTGGAAATTTTGCTTCTTTGAAGCTGTATATTTTTAGTTATTGATACTCATTGGCCACCTTGGATAACTATTGTTTTTGTCTTGGCTAGGTACCACGTGGTTCACGAGAGTATTTGGGGAGAGGTCCTCCTCCGGGGTCTGGACGCTGCTTCAATTGTGGAATAGACGGACATTGGGCTCGAGATTGCAAAGCTGGAGACTGGAAGAACAAGTGTTATCGATGTGGAGAAAGAGGACATATAGAGAGAAACTGTAAGAACAGTCCTAAGAAACTGAAGTAAGATCATCTTTTCTTATTCAATACTGTACTATTGCTTCTTTTTTTGTTGTTAAGGACACATTTGAAGCCCACAATTTGTATCCTTCATTTGTCATTGCATGCTTTCTTTTGCAGACGTGGCCGGAGTTATTCTCGTTCACCAGCTAGATCGCACTCTCCTCGCCGTGGCAGAAGCCGTAGCCCAAGTTACAGCAGAGGTCGCAGCTACAGGTTTGTTGATTTCAGTCAGTCTTTCTTGTGCAAACATGACTATCCACTGGCTCAACTGCATTGTTTTCTACTTTCTTTGATTTGTTGCTTATTGTACCAACTCAATCTTACTATTTTTTGTCAGCCGATCAAGATCTCCACCACCAAAGAGGGAGCGAAGTGTCGAGATTGAGGATAGATCCCTTAGTCGTGAGCCAAAGAATGGTGTGTCCTCGAAGGGTAGAAAGCGCAGCCCATCGCCTGATGAAGGCAGCCCACGGCCTTCCCCCAGATCCAGGAAACTGGATGACCAGCAAGACAGGTCAGACTACAGTGGTAGCCCAAGGAGGAGCAGAAGCCCTGGAAATGGTAGGTATGGAAGTCCAGCTCAAACTAATGGCCGCAGCCGCAGTCCAAGTCCTAGGGGTGATAGGAGCCCTGTTGATGATGATTACGAGGACAATCGTCGCTCTCGATCTCGCTCCCGCACCCGCTCTCCAAGAGGCAGCGAATCCCCATAAAGTGTCGGCCTCAGTGGAATTGGATGTGTCTGAATTATGCATGAGTGCCAACTAGAAGACCTTATATTTTGATGTTCTTGTTAGACAATCGTAATGATTTTATTTGCTTTGGAAGTAGGAAATTATACTTGAGACAGACTTGGATTGAGGAAACATATTCTGATTTTTCTGGTATTTGGAGTCTGGTTGACTGATTTTTATAGTATTTGCTGTTTAATAGTTATATAATATGTTATAGATTTAGAATCTATAATGAGTTGAATGCATGGAAGATTTGACGTTTTGGTTGGGCAAATTGAAATTGTGGAATGGCATTGGCTAAATTCATTGTGGTCAAAGATTTGGCTGGAAACGGGCTGCATGAAGCAGTGGTAACAGTGGATCTTGAAGGCTGGTGCGAGTTAGAAGGAAGGCTAATACGAGTTATCTTCTGTTTTATGGATTATATTATTATCTTCTGTTTTGTGGATAATAATCTCCAAACGAGAAGGAGGGCTATTGCAGATGCTTATATTTTTTATTTCAATTCGTTGCTTATGTTTGCTGCGTGCGGTCTGTCCTGCTCCTTTGTGGAGCTTTTTTTATTTTTTATATTTTGGATAACATAAAAAATATCATCTGGCGTGGTGCATTAATCTGGAGCTTTTTTTTTTTTTAAAGGTTTTGTTTTGGATAACATAAAAAATAGAGTAAATTATAAAAAAATTTACCACTTTTGATCTTTTTTGCAATTTCAACATATTTTTTTCTAATTTTTGTAATTTGAATTATTGATAAATTTTCAAATAAAAATTAATAGGTTTAGTTTAATGGATAAAATGATATGATATATTTTAAAATTTTATGATCTCGTAAAATATATTATTTTTATATATTATATTATATATAAATTTTGTAAAAAAAATTAAAGATAATTTTATTTAGTATGTTAGTTTAATTTTAATTTTAAATTTTACAGTATTTAAAATTGGAAAAATTAAATTAGAAAGGCAGTTAATGATATTATTAAAAAAAAAATTATTGAAATTGTAAAAGGCTCTGAATTTTTTTTGTAGTTTACCCTAAAAAAAAATATCATCCGGCCTGCTGCGAATGCATCACTCAAATTTGCGCAGATTTATTGGAACACCATTTCAGTTGACTCTATCCATGCGTCATTACAACATGTCCTCCTACGCCATCACTCTGCCCTCCCTTAACGCCGCCATCTCAGCGGCACATCGCCCACGCCATAGAGAAAAGAAACTGAAAAGGCCTCCTCCGGCTGCGCTCAAGCCAAATCAAAAACAACGGCCGAGCTCTACTGCAGGCTTCGGCTCCAAGAGGCCGGAGCAGCTATGGCGATGCGTGGAGGGCTGCGGTGCTTGCTGCAAGCTGACCAAAGGTCCCTCGTTCGCCACTCCTGAAGAAATTTTTACCGACCCTTCTGACTTTGAGGTTTATTTTATGTTATGCCTCTTGGTTAACATCGAATTCAGTTCAGCTAAATACCACTCATATCTATATATGAATATGGCAGCTTTATAGAAGCTTAATAGGCCCAGACGGATGGTGTATACACTATGACAAAATCACTCGCAAATGCTCTATTTACCCTGGTTTATTCCTATCACTCGCTCTCTCCTTCATACATACACACGCACACAATTCAATTCAATTTATTACATTTCAGAAAACAGCAACAGCGTAGCTTAAAGATTTCTTTTTTTTGCCCATAGACCGACCATACTTTTGTCGCGTGGAGGCAGATGTATTTCTATCACTGTATGGCATTCCAAAGAAGAAATTCAACAAGGAAGCGTGCAGGTTCACTTCTTCAATCCTCAACCATCACTCCATATTGTGTTCTGTCCTCTTGGCCTGGCCTTGCCTTGTCTGTTTCAGATTTCAGACATCGACCCTCATTATTTCTCTTTTCAGTTCTTGTAGGGACACCATTAAGTCAGTCTATGGTCCTCATTCTGCGGAGTTGGACAATTTCAATCGCTCCCTCAATGAATCTACTTCTACGTAACATATTCAATCAGAGGTAGTCTTTTCTTCTTTTTCTGTTTGTTATGTGCTGAAAATTTTATTGATATATCGGATTAATGGCTTTCGGGTAAGGTCATCAAAATTCAATTTTTGGATAGCTCCTTTATACCCATTACTGTGATTGCTAAGGCAAGAAGATCACCACTAGCAGTAGTAACAACCTGTATTTCAAGTTTGGTCGGTAGTCCTTGTTAGAGCCAATCCTTTTTGCAACATCTACAATGCTGCCTACGGTATTTATGTGAAGTTCTCACACACACAACAAAAGTACAAGATTGTTATCTCTACTCTGCTGAAGATGAAGACCTTCCCTGCTACCCCTAAGGATTTCTACTCCAAAAGATACTTTCTTTCTGTACAGAAACTGAATTCAGCGTGATAATATCTGGAGTCCTAAATTAGTTGCATTTTTCATTCGGCAGCAAATGATGAGCTTCGACAGAGAAAGCAGTTATTTGGTTGGATGTGATGTATTTCCAACATTATCACCATTTTTTTCTGATAAACAAATTGTTGTTCAAGAAGAGTAGCAAGAACTATTGCTTAATTGCAGCTATATAGAAACTGATTGTGTTTTTCATATTGCCTCCCACCATTGAATCCTCTTGCTCACAGGTGAACACTACATCAGACAGCCTCTGAGACAATCAGAGTATATTCACATTTGCCCTTGTGGATGCTGCATTGCGATTGATTCCAATTGCATTTTCTGCATTTTTAAGTGCTTCCTTCTGCTTGGAGTTTTTTTAAGTGACTTGGTTCTTTTGTGATCTTCTCCTTGCATTGTATTTTCTGTGTTCGTTCTTAGTTGAGTTATAGATTCTTTTAATTTCATGTTGCAGGCAATCTATTTTTCAATTGTTGTTTGATCACTGTATGTCTCCTTGCTTATAAATTGGACTTGGAATAGTGTTTCTGATTCTATTTTTGCATGATTCTTTCCATAACTTTCTTTTTTTTTTGTGATAAATAGGAAAAGAGAGAACACGTATGTTAGTTAACATACTCATTTGCAAAAACCAAACTGAGCACAATGAAATGGAGGCTTACTTTTGTTCATCCTGGTGAAGGTGAATCCAACTACGACAGGGAATATTTATTCAATCACGTTGTCACAATAAGGAAATCTAAAGGAACAGAAAATTAGCATAGTATATAAGAAGGCAACTCGAGCTGGCCAGTTTGTGCTTGGTGAAGGAAAAATTGCAAAAGATGCTTCTGCTGCCAACACATCTTTTTGGTAAAGATGCCCGGCCCCTTTATGCTCCTTTTTTCCCAAAAACAGATTCCATTCTCGAGGGTCTCCTCACCCTTGGTTCTGTACAGAGAACCCACAATTCTTTGTGAACCGAAAGAGTTTACATATTAGAATGGAATCTCATCAATGCATGGGCGGTGCTACATTGTGCACGAGCAGTCTCCAAAATGCTACTGCTAAATAACAGCCAGTTCTTTTACCCCTAGTCTAGCGCTTCCTATCTAGAATACGGGCCAACTATAAATGTCTCTCTGCAGCCGAGTCTGAATTCGTAGTCTTATACGCTCCCAAGATGATCTCCGCTAATTGTTATGTGCAAGAACTACCTGTCACAACCATTGGTTATTCCACTCTGTTTGGCCATTGTCTTGACACTGCAGGCATGTATGAAGATCGTCCTCCATTATTAGAAGCCATAAGTTACCTTTGTCCGGAATCAAACCATTTTTCTCCTTACCAAGATGATGCTTTTCACGACACCTCTGTGTGGGCGTATGAAAATGATGAGGTCTATCCTCTAGTTAGTTCCTACCAGCAAGACCAGCTACCGTACAATAGCTGGAGGAATTGGGATGATGAATTGGAATCTTGCTTCACATTCGGTGGCTACTTGGATGATTACTCTTTCTCCTATGAAAATAGCACCAGTAATAATGAGCATGGCGATGTATTGCAGAAGACAGAAGACTGCTTGGAGAGTGAAGGGCATCCAGACAGTTGCGTTAACAGCTATGATACTGCAGGAAGGCAACTTTATTTTGACGACTGTTGTTCTTTTGATGATTGTCTCTGGTCTGGCCATGAATCTTGGCTTGGGGATGACGAGGCGGATGACTTTCACTACTATGCTCGGCAAAAGCCTTCGAACACATATAGCTATACTATGGATGAGATTCGAGCGTGTGAAAGTATTCTCGGTTACTGGCCTTGTCTGACACTGGAACACCCGAGGGTCTACAGTGAATAAAACATCTGGAAACAGATATGTCAAAGAAAACTCTATTACTACTGTCATTTTGTAGTAATTTTAGGCAAGAATAAAGAATTTTAGAGCCTTTCTCCTGCATATCTATATATATACAATTGCATAAGCAAGAGCTTAAGAATTTCAACCAGATCTAATATCTTACAATGATGGAAGAGTTTGTCCAAGAATGTAGTTCTGCACTGCCCTAATATTACATACATCAAATTATTTTCTTTTAACATAGATCCCTTTCTCTGAGCTAATAATAGAAACTTGTCACACTTGCATCTGATAAAAATATTTTTATAGGGACTAGTTTGGCAGCAGCGAAGCACAAGAGCCAAGATGACAAAGAAACTTTTCTTTATATTCTCTGATTATATGATATGTTATTACAAGTAAACAATCACTGTAAGAAAAAGAAAAAAGAAAAGAGGAAATTTCTTTTCTTTTTCATTGATCATACAGTAGCAAAATTTTTTTATGTAAAATTAACATACTGTACAGATCTCAATCAAACTGAGCAGATACTAAGAAGCATTGATCATATTCCAGTGCCGAGTTCATCCTCAATGTCGTCCCCATCTTCAAAAAGCTTCAAAAAGCGAGCTTGATCTTGCTCCCTTCTCTTCTTTTGCCAGTACTTGTAGGCTGCCAGTAGCCCAAGAATCAATACAGTGGAAACAACAACACTGATCAATATTGCCACAGCCACATGCATTCCTTTCCCTCTTTTATTTGAGCTTGAGGCAGAGTTGGAATCTACAGAAAACAAAAAACATGGAGAAGTTCATCATGAACACACTTGTTAGCAGAGGAAAAATTAGCTCATGAAGGGTGCAACAAAAAATGAACATTTTTGGTTTCTTTGGGTACAAATTAGAGGTAGTGCAAGATGCCCAATGCACAATTTAACGACACAGTTCTTGAAGAATGCAGATGAAGATACCAGCAACAAGAGCAGCACACTGGGAACAGAAGAAGGTAGCATCGAATTCGCGATCCTTGGTTCGCCTATATTTGCCATCGGAGTCAAAATCAGAAGGACAAAATTCCCATTCATCAAACACATCGTCAGATTTAAACTTGTCCCTCTCGTATAATCCACAGCGTTTGCATTTGCTGCTCGTAAGCTCTGTTAGAGGCTGAAATAAAACAAAAAAAAAAAAAAAAGAAACTTCAACACCAAAGCTTAACAATAACAACAACATCATCATCATCATCAAAGAAGAAGAAGACCACCTGCCAAGATTCAAGACCTTTGAAAGTATAGGAAACATTAAGCTTCTTGACATCAGGCAATTCAGTGTTGTTATGATCTCCTTTACAAGAGAAATACACGATTGGCTGAAGGCTCTTTATCCACTCATGCGAATTATATATTTTTATGGATTCAAGCGTCACTACACCTGATAACACCAACCCTGCAAATATATTTCTCTATTATCAATCAATTCTATCAAAATCAAAACCGAAATCAAAATCAGTACCATATATACCTGGAAAACAGCTGACAAATAGCACATACAATACCCACATCATCCCGTTGAATCAGCAGGAGAACTGCTCCGGCGATGGAAGGGAAGGGATATAAACGTAAAAGTTGGGTGAGACGATGAGGTTATGGCGGTTAGTTTCGAAACTTCGATTCGGTTCCGCTTGCGTGCGAATACTGAAGCTGACCGGTTCGCGCAGCGCATTTTGGACTCAGCTGCCTTCTATCGTACGCTCCGCTGCGCATTTCGCACCTTTAGTTGTTGCCACGTCAAGTGCACTGCAAAGTCTTACGTGCCAACAAAGGTGGATGTTCCAACATAACAGTAAAAGGATATAAAACGAGGGAAATGATTTGTGCGGTGATGCTAATTACAATTTTATCTTTCCATTTTATTTTTTATCAGATTATTAAAAAATTTTATTGACTACGAACGTTTAAATTATTATACGATAGCTTTATTTATGTGTAATTTAAATTTTAGAGTTTAAACAATTTAAAAAATTTAAATTAAAAAAAAAATAGACTTGGGAGTAAATTGGACTTTGTCCCTCCAACCATAGCTGGCAACATGTATCCCCGTCCACAAAATTATGTCGATAGCAGAGACTGTTTATATGACTAGTAGTAGCGATGTTTTATTAAAACATCTCTTTTAAAATTTAAAATTATAAAAGTAGTAAATAAATAAATTAAAAAATATAATTTTTTTTGAATTATAACACAACGAATTCATTATTTTGTTTGAACTATTATATATAACAATATAATTACAATAGAAAATGTTGATGGAGCATACAGCAGCCCAAGGCTAAAACGGAATTACTTTCCACCATCCAACATAAACAGGCAAATGAATGAACTGCAATCTATATCCATCATCAGTCATCACATTACATGCAAGACAGGCGGACGTTGTGACTTAATTAATTAATTATAGTTACAGATATATTAGCTCAAATTAATTCAACACTCCAATTATAGTAAAACAGAATCAAAGAATTTTACGTTATTTTTATACATCCTATCTAATTATAGGGTTGATTAATATTTAATGGTGCAGGAAAATCTCATCCCACATAATGAACTACACTACACTACAAATGCCTTTTTCCCGCTTCTCATCTCATGCCTGCCTCTCCCGTTCTGGGAGATACATCCATCATTAATGTCCTTATCATTAGCATAACTTCTTTCGCAGATTAATTCCAAAGATTCAAAATTCATTAGCCATGTCGCACCGTCGAATCCTTGCAGCCATTCTCATTTCCTGCTTTCTGATAGCCTCCGTCTCCGCCACATTCGAAGAGCTGGCGGCTACTCTCCATAGACTCGGCTCCCCCCGTACGGCCTCACATCTCAAGCCTCACAGATCAAAGAGAGCGAAAATGGCACGCCAATTCCTCTCCGCCCACAACAACATCAGGGCAGTGTTCGGGTTGGAGCCCCTGAGATGGAACAGGAGTCTCGCTAGATATGCGCGGCGGTGGGCCAACCAGCGCGCTAATGACTGCGCACTTCAGCATTCTCCCAACAGGCCTTATGGGGAGAACATGTTCTGGAGCCTCAAGGGGAATTGGGGTCCTAAGGCCGTCGTCAGGATTTGGGCAGAAGAATACACCTTCTACGACCCAGCCAAAAATGAGTGCAAGAATGGGGAAATGTGCGGTCATTATACACAAATTATATGGCGCAAAACTACGCAAGTAGGATGTGGGAGGGTGAAATGCGATGATAAAAAAGGCTACCTCTACGTTTGCTCTTATTCTCCTCCCGGTAATATTTATTTTCAGGGTCCTTTTGGCGGTCGTTTTGCCAAGTCTATTGTCAAGCCTCCCGGTACTCCTTAATTAATTAATTAATTAATTAAGCTTCTCCTCACCACTAGTGCCATCGCCTGCATGCCATTGACAGACAGCTCCTTTAATTAATCTGCGGGCACACCATCATTAGTTTTGCTTAATTAGAATCCATCATCCTCCTATATCATCTATCTATCTATCTATGCACGTATTTGTGGCTTAATTAGCTAGCTAGGCAGCTTCTGTGTCCTATACGTAAAGTTTTCCATAATTGTGGTATATACATATGCATATATACACACAATATGCATCCTCTTTATTTTATTTTATATTATATTATATTTAATTATTAGTATTTTAAAATCATCTTTAATTATCTAAGCAGTGCCTAATGCTACAATTAAATTCTCCATAAGCATTCCTCTTCTGTAACAACTATTTCCATCCCATGTTTCTTGTTCTTGTAATTAATTAAGGATTTGATGATGCATTTGAGTCTTTAATATCATATATATATATAATATGGTTGGTTCTATGTTTTCATATAATCTGCACTGGAGTTTATAAAATCTGCAATTAATCACCGCTTCTCTCCTTAAATCCCATTTTCATTTCATTGCACATATGTTTTTGCAGCTTACCAATTCGTTGAATTTATTTGATAGCATGCGTATATCCCGTTAATTAATACGTTTATAGTCAAGGATATAATTTTCACACACACCAAATTAACATTACGATTAATTATGAATTAAATCTTTAAATCTGGTTAAGCATATATAGTACGGAGAAGATTTTTAATAGATTAATTCTTCATTCGCACGTACTTGTGCGCATTGCAAAAACAGTTGCTCGGTACAATTTTGTTCATGGTAACCATGAACCATTGTCTAGGTTCCTAGCTACAATACGCTCCCATCCATTTCAAGAACTGCATCAAACGAATCACAGCCATGGTAATTTGGAAAAAAAAATGCAGAATTCAATTAATGTCAGTCAGAGCTGAAAACCTTAGTTTCCAGTTGATAAGCAGGGGTGAAGAATGCAGGCCAACAGAGGTAGGTTGACATGATGCTGCTAACAGTTGATGCACCGACGAGCATGTTCATTACCACTATTTGCAGCTGAATGGCTTCCAAGGGAGAAGCACCTCCCATTATAAGACCAGTCATCGCTCCAGGGAGAGATATCAGACCCACTGTTTTAGCATTGTCGAGTACCGGGGAAAGTGCAATTACCAGAGCTCTTTTCACTTGTTGAAGTGTGGCTTGCCTTGGAGTGGCACCAAGTGCTAATGCTGTCTCTACCTGCCATTGATTATTTATATATATTAAAAACTACAAATTATTGATCAATTAATTAAGCCTTTCCAACAATGAAGGAATGCATATATACCAGGCTCATTTGCACTTTGATGTCATCGCGGAGTCTTTTCATTGTAACCCCAGTAACGGTCATGGCATTGCCAACCATCATTCCTGCAACTGGGATGATGTATCGTGGAGTGAACGGGAAAACATTCAGGATAACCAGCAGGAACATGGTGACTGAAGTTCCAGCCAGGATAGAAGCTCCAGCCACATACTTTCCTCTAGGAACATGCTTTGCTCTTTGACCAGCTGTGTAACCCGCAACAAGAACCTGTATACACAGATGAGGAAATTGAAAAAAGTCATGTCTGAATCCACAAGAAAACGAAGTCTTCATGTTATGATGTCTATATAATTCCCTGGATCGAGTTTCTTGGTTTGCTGTTTCTGGTTGGGTTGGGTGGGTACAATTAATTGATAGGTCGCCGACAGAGGAAAAACAGAGCATCATTTAGAAAAGAAAAGGCATGCAGGAAGATAAAAATTAGAAAAGAAAGGTGGAGTTACCATGAAAAGGTAAGCAAGAACGATCCAAATGCTGTGATCCTGGCTGAAAATGAACTGTAAAACGAAGCCAATGATAGAAAGCTGAAGAAAAGCCCTAAAAATGGAGTAAATCATCTCGGACTCCAGACCCAGCTTCTGCATGTAGGAGAGGAGAACAGCCATGAGGACGACGGCAAGGGCAGCGACTGGCTTTGCCATTCCCCGCAAAAACTCAAACAGCCACTCGAGATCCATCAGTTGCTGAACCGACCAAATAGAATATAATTAACAAGCCAGAGAACGGAGGAACGAACAATTAAATAATCAAATAGTTATGCAACTGATGTGATAAAACTAAACACCGTTACTGTACGCGGGTTTGCTTTGAATATAGAAGAACGGAGATAAAAAGGTGGTCTAGTCTGGTTGTGTTGGATTGTGGTTGCGGCGAAGAAGAAGGCGATGGAATAAAAGAAAAGAAAAGAAGAGAAAGGACCTTCCCCTAATGCAACTGGAACACATCTTTTCTTCTCGTGGAGTTGACAAGCGAAATGATAGCATGGTTGATTTGGCTTCACTTCAGAATATTCGTTTAGTATTAGTTTAAAATGTATTTAAATTTAGGCAGAAAGTACTAGTGGTGTAGGTATGTTTCATACCGTGCTTGATCATCTGATTCCGATGCTAATTAAAGTAAGGATTAAATCATCTTCACCGAAATCAACTGAACGTACGTACGACTTGTTACGAAATTGTAAGAAGTAAGAAAAAGTAAACTAAATTTGTCTATATCGTATAGGAACAAAATTTCATATAAAAAAGAAAGGTTGCACTCCTGTCTGAGTGTGATGCGTCTCAGTGGGACGGAATTTGACGTGGCATGGACTCCAACATTGTTCTACTTCTTAACTCTACTCTGTTTCGGCCAAAAACACACAAAAAAAACTCTACTTTGCCCCTTTGGATTCTTAGCCCACCTTCCCCTTTTTCTTTTTTTTTCCCTTGCAGCTAGCATATTTTATATGAATATCTAATAATTTCTAACTAATTGATTTTGATTTTTTTTTTTTACAACAGTTGATCCATTAAGTCTTAAAGTGCAAAAATAAGAACATACAGTCTCAAAAAAATTGAGATCGGAATCACGTACACACATAAAGAAAAGCCAGAAAATTAAAAGTCACATAATTTATTCTTACATAAATAACATGGGTAAAAATAAGATACATTATTAACATCAAAATAAAGAAAATCAGACGCATTCACTGAAATTATTGAGTTTGACCACATATTCATCTGAACCTGACAACTCCTTGGCCTGAGAGATGGTAACTTCCTCCTTCTTATTTGCTGGCATTAGCATTCCTTGTTTGTTTTGGACAAATGCTTCTCAGATGAGCTGAGATTGGAAAACACATCATCAAACTTCAAATTGAACAGATTTAGATCTCTTGAAATTCTCCTTTGATTTTGATCTAAAAAAACCAAAATATTGCCAAGATATAACCATAATGTTGCGCAGCGAAAACGATTAGAGTGCACAAACAAACAATTAAACAAAAAAAATAATGAAAAAATAAAGAAGTAGAGAAAACAACACACAAGAGTTACGAGGAAAACCCCAAGACGGGAAAAAACCACGGGTAGAGGAGAGGATTTCACTATGTTGTAAAAGGAGCATACAAAGGAGTGTTAGGACGGTTAACAATTTTGAAGAACTTAGTTGCCAAACCCTAAAAGTAGGTATTTATACAAATAGGGTAAAAGTGGAGTCAAAACAAAGAGAAAAAATAGTTTCCAAATTGAGGCCAACAATACTGCACGTGACACGGCCGTGTCATGCCCGTGCTCTGAGCCATGTTCCTTTCCGGACTAACGTTGCACACATAACATGGTCATGCTTTAGGTTGTGCACCTCTCTAAACACCCTGACACAACCATGACACGACCGTGCAACTTTCTGGACAAACTGGTAGATCCCAACACAGGCAACAACACGCCTATGCTTAGGTCGTGCTTGCTTTTAAACCTCAAAACCATTAATTCATCATAAAATTCATGTCACAAACTCAACAATCTCCACCTTGATGTGAATTCCCAAGGTACTAAACTTAACCCTAAAACACAAAACACTCCACAACGCAAACAACAACATAACAACTCAAAACTCCATCTCATAAAGCCCTTAAGGGCACCAATCAACGAGAAACAACAATCAAGTCCAAGCAATGTACAAACTTGGACAAAAGAAGTGACGTGGTCATCATATCAGCGGAATTATCAAGAGTACTGACCTTTTCCACAACAATGTCACCCTTAGCAACAATTTCTCGAACAAAGTGATAGCGAATATCAATGTGCTTGGTTCTCTCATAGAACATTTAATCTTTAGTGAGCTAAATAGCACTCTGACTATCACAATACAAAGTCATGAGCTTCAAATCATCATAAAGCTCACCAAATAACCCTTTCAACCAAATGGCCTCCTTCATTGCTTCTGTAATGATCATGTACTCAACCTCTGTGGTAGACAATGCAACTAAAGCTTGCAATGTTGCCTTTCAAAAAATTCATTACACCAAAGCAATGGTACAAGAAAATAATACGGAGATCAACACTCAATTCTTGAACCTAATTACACCTAAATAAGCTCACCCAAAAATCTTTGAACCCTAAAGAGATTAACATGTCTCTCATAAGATAATAAAAGGAGACATCCAAGAGCTTATACCTAAAATATTATGATGACACCTAAAAGGTGCCTTTGCGGCACATCAATACGGCGCCCCAATGCGGCGCACGCAATGCATATAACTAAGGCCCTATTTATAGAGGAATACAAACCCTACTAATCAAATATTCTCTTCAAGAGGAAATAATTGTTTAATTCCTAAATAAGAGTCAAATCCTTTTAAGAAAAAATTTCCTTGACTTGGCTACCAAGTAGACCACTAATGCAATTGGGCTTTAAACAAATGATGTTGTAGACCCAAAATTTAAGGCACATATTTAACACCTATCATGATGAAATATAACGTATCAATGGAATATATCCACACAAGTTTGAGTTTTTAACTCATATAAGGTTTATTTATACAAAAAAAAAAAAAAAAAAAAAAAAAGGTATTTGAATGATTTTTGTGGTCAAAATGGTAAAAAAAAACCATTCAAACTCAGTGTAAAGCAAGGAAGGAAACGATGAATAGTGGCTATAAAAATTGCCCTACATCTTATAATATTAACCAATTGATTTTGATTTGATAAAAATCTTACAATAATTAATAATATAGTTTAAATCCGCGGTACAAAATAAATTATTATTATTTTTTTTTTATATATGAGAAGGGTTAGGACTTAACTCATTTCATATTTAATAGTGTTTTTTGAGCTAATCAACTTTCAATTTTTTCCAACAGCAAAGTAAACTAGCTAGCTATTAGTTAATATAATATAAAAACATAACTTGATGGAGAAGAGATGATTAATGTGACTGAAAGCTATTGAGGAGGGATAGATTAGGAAATGAATGATTAATTTGCTGGGAATGTAGGTAAGACAATAAAAGGGTAGGTGGATATGATATATGATATATGATAGGAGGTTGTAACTGGTACTGCTCTTATCTTATATATTGTGGCTATATGCAAAAAAAAACAATAATATCAAACTCACAAACAACGCACACAGCACAACTCCATCCTAAGCACATGGTAATTAGGTCCACAACATATGCATCATGTACTGCTCTGGTTTTGTCTTTTTTTATTTTCTTTTTAATTAATCTGATTAATTAATTAAACTTTTCTTCAATAATAATTATAATTAAACTTCAAATTTATTGTACATCTACAGTGCGGATGCTGTAACGGTATTGTTAACAATTTGTTAATTAAGAAATCTAAGGCCCAGTCCAAGGCTCAGGTTGGAAGCTCCAAGATGGCCCACTATATCACTATTGCTTCCTTCACTGCTCTTTAGGAAAACGACGTCGCTTAACTTGCTTGGCCGTTGGCGTTGGCAACTCCCGCATCCACTGGGTCTGCGTGCGTGCGTGCGTGCGTGCTTGCTTTGCTTTGTTTTAGCTAGCTAGCTAGCTGCCTGCTGCTGCACCTGTGCACGAGGTCTTTCAATTCAGTAACAACAACAACAAGCCGGGAAGGAGAAGATGATGATGAACCATTTTCTAAGAAATGCAGCAATCAAATCCAACAACTTCACTGCTATTAATCACATTTACAGCCGCGTTCCATATTATCTCCTTCGCCAATCCTCCAAATATTTCTCCACCGAAGTCCGCCAAACTGATTCTTCTTCTTCTTCTTCAATCGATCCATTTCTTCAAAATACAACCCAAGGTAAGGTGCTCCCTCTTCTTTTTCTTTTTCTTTTTCTCTAAAAACACACACACAAAATTGAGAATTTTCTGTTTTGTTTAGGGGTTTAGGGTTTAGTGATAGTTTGTTTGCATTGTTAATCCAAGAACATTATATTATAATAATGTATGTAATTTGGTGTTTTTGTGTTCTTGTTGGTGTTTAGGTTTGGTGTATGGGAAGCTGCTTGGCATCACAAAACATACATTGAAGTCTGACATTATCAATTTGCTTGAAGGCTGCCGTTTGAATCCTGATGACATTAAAATCACCTACAACCCCTCTTACATCCCTCGTTCTGCGTACTTTTTCTTCCTTCTTTTCTCTTATTCCTCACCTTATTTAAAGCTTCCTTTTTGTTTCTTTACTTATTTTGTTGGTTGGTCAGGATGATACAATTCTCTTCTCGCACGGCATTTGATAATGCTGTTAGGGTTATTGGCAGAAAGGGTCGCCTTTACAAACTGGACTTGGTAACTCATTTACTGCTATTGCGCATTTACCTTCTTCAACATTCTTTGCTGTCTTTCCTTTACATTTTTCTTCTTCTCATTCTTCATTTTCTTTCCTTTTCATTGCAGGCTGATCGCTCTCACTGGGATGTTTATATGCCTCATGATGGAAAATCAGTGAGTCAAACTTTCCTCCTTTTCTGATGCTGGTTACCCTTATAAAGCTTTCCTCTTTTACATGTGACAATGCTTTTGCTTCTTTCAATTTTGCTGCAACCTCCCCACTGCTGATTGACCAACTTAAATCACTTCACTTACAGCTTAAACCTTCAGCCAACTACTTGCACATTTACCAGTATCTGCTTGTTTGAATTTTGCTTCCTGTGTAGTACATCAAACATGATGTTGATGTGATACTCAGTCAACAAAGAGCTCAATGTGCTGAATTCATCACTCATGTTACCATTGAGTTACATATATGCATTATCTTGTAAGATGCATTCTCTACGTTATATGGCCATCTTATTTGTAAATCTCGTAACAGACATCTTTTTTTATCCACTTCTTAAAGAAGTATTTAGGGATCGGCAATTATTTACAAGCCTGCCCACCTGCCTGCTCACAGTTAGTTTTAGATTGCAAGGGATACTGTTCTTTGGCCCATATGATTAACAAGCTGATGGGTGAAAGCCTTTGGTCTGGAGGTGTTTTAGAGTATATATATATATATATATTTTTTTTTTTTTTTTGTTTCTGTGAGTTCGTTTATATGCTGTTGTGTAAGTCAACTTTCAAGTGTTTACATAACTGTAGGCCGGGATTTGGCTTTCAGTTGATGATGTTTATCCTGCTGTTTGCAAGATATACATCAAAGTTGAAATTATACTGAGTTACTGATAGCATATGCTATAGTGGGCGATTTCAAAGATCTTCCTTTGACTTATTCTGTCTCTATCAGCAAATGTTAGATTCTATATGCTTAGTACAATGAGTAGTTTATCCTTTAGCACAAACAAGAAGTTATTTCTTCATCCTGTTTAAGAACCTTGCCTTTCTGGAAGGTGATTGAATATTATTTGGATACTATTGTATTATTGACATATTTGCATGGGAAACCTGTCAAGTATGTTATGTAGAATATCAGACATTGCCAAGGGGTTAAAATACTGGAGACACTTTTAGGTATCCTTCTGTAGCATGCTATTCCTGTTATTTTGCATTTACTTGCACAAACATTACACCTCAAGCTGTCAACAAAACTATTGTCACTTTGCTTCAGCTTTGATTTTTATCCTTAAAGAAAACATGCCGTAAATATGCTGAACTTTGCTTTGGTGTTGGAGATGGCACCTCTTTTTTAGGTTATATTTTGCATTTTGTGGATTCTCTCTTTTAGAAAGCAAAGACTACTAGCTTATGCATTCCAACTTATCACATGCACTTTGTCCTAGCATATATAAGCTAATAAATTATTGTACTGGAATTCTTTTGTCAGGTGTTACTTGAAGGAATCCCTCAAAATGCAGTCCCAGAAGATGTTGAACGCTTCCTGTCTGGTTTTGATTATGATTCATCCTCAATCAGGCTATTTATGAGGTTGTTGCCAAGCAACTTGCACTGAATTTTAAACTGCTGTGCAATTGTTTGTTAATTATAGTGGTTATTCCTTGAAATATTATTGCAGGCTTGGAGCAGCACTGGTACGCTTCCATACAAGGACTGAAGCAATGAATGCATTTATTACAAAGAACCGAGGCTTCTGTCTAAATAATCAAATTTCAGTGCGAGTTCTCCAGTAAAGCTTCTATATGGCTCCTGGTGGCAATTTTGCTTGGATTGTCTCACTTCACGGTCGTGCTTCATTTTTTCTGAGTTAGACTATGGCGATATTTGCCTTGATATAGCAAAAGATTTGGATTTCTCCGATTTGTTGAGAATATGTTAGAGCTTAATGGGCAGAATGATTATGATAAGCAGAAACTATTTTGATCTTTAGAAAAGGATAGAAGCAGCTATTTATAGCACTTATGTTAGTTTGACCAAAGAAATTAATAATTAGATGTGCATTGACATGGGAAACAGCTTGTTTGTAGTTGGTGTTTGAAATTTTTTCTACTTTTTCTTTTCCCAAACTCGCAGTAATTTTCTGGGTGAATTGTACCTGTTGCTTCCGTTGAGTGATGTAAGCAATTCTCATTTTCCCCTTTTTATTTTTTTGGGATGAAAATGAAATGATGCTGTTTGCCATGGGTAGCCAACAAATGAAAACTATGATATCTCTACGTATGAGAGTTACCTAACTGTTGTCTATTAGTCTGCAAAATTGAGCAGACATTAGGTTCGATTTTCAGTAAATGGGGCTACAAATTATGACAAGATGGAGAGCTAATTGCATGTGAGATAAAGATAGTAAATTTGTATTTTGAAGATCTGAAATCTTACAAGCACAATTGAACTTAAAAGATAAGCAGAACCCAAAATGAATTTTGCTTATCTTCATCCTTCAAGTTAATGGGCACATGCGATTGCTTAATACACTTAAATAATTGCAATGCCTTCTCGGGAGATCTCATTCATTCTCTCATATACAAACATCATTCAACTCTTCTTCCTCAGGCACATATCCTAAAGCCATCGTGTGGTCTACCAGACAATCCAGAAGAGTGAGGATTTCAGCAACTCTTGTGTTACACCTGTCTTCTGCTCTAAACCTATAAATCTTGTTCTTGATCTCAATCCAGCTATAGCCAGGACTTGTTTTAACTCCTGTATCTTTCATCAATTTCCTCACTCTTGCTGCCTGATCCCAATACCCCACGCTTGCATACAAATTTGCCAATTGCACATGCGTAGCAGCACACCCCGGTTCCTTAAAGAGCCTTTGCTCTGCAGCTTGAATACCAATCCAAACACTTCCGTGAAGCCTGCAGGAGGATAAAAGTGATCCCCATATAACAGCATTGGGGGATACAGGCATCCCCAAAATGATATCTCGTGCCTCTTCTATTAACCCAGTACGTCCTAGAAGATCAACAAGACATGAATAGTGGTCCAGCTGCGGCCTCAAACCATATTCAACCATTGAGTTGAAGTACTTCCTCCCTCCTTCAACAAAACCAGCATGGCGACAAGCAGATAGAACACCTAGAAATGTTATGGGGTCAGGTTTTACATCCAGCCTCTTCATCTTTTCGAAAAGCTCAATTGCCTGCATTGCCAGCCCATGCTGCGCATACCCACAAATCATTGAATTCCATGACACTATGTCTTTACTGAAAGTGTTATCAAATATAAAAAAAGCATCTTGGATGCTCCCACACTTAGAATACATGGATACAAGAGCATTGGCAATGTGCAAATATGAATGAAAACCCATTTGAATGATTTGACAGTGAGCACTCGTCCCGTGTCCAAGAGCTCCACTTCCTGTGCAAGCGCTCAAAAGACTAGTGAAAGTGAAATCATTAGGTTTCAATGTTGAATTTCTCATAACAGAGAACAGCTCCAAACAAACATTGACTTGGCAATCTTGTGCAAACCCAGAAATGATAGCAGTCCAAGCGACAACATTTCTCGCAGGCATTTCATGAAACATTTTATGTGCATTATCCAACTCCCTACATTTACAGTAAAGAGTGATCAAAGAACTTCCTACATAGGAATTGTAAAGGAACCCGGTAATTATCGCTAAGCAATGATACTGAATCCCTCCGCGAAGATCACGCAAGAAAGCGCAAGAACTCACTGCACTGGACAAAGAGGCAACATCAAAACGTATCGAACACATAGAACCGTCCGGGTCTTCATTGTTTACAAAAGAAGATTCAAGGATTTCATCAAGCACATTGGAGATTCCCTCTGTCCGGGTAGAAGAAGCTAAATCGTTACTTCTCGAGTGTTGATGGGAATTCAAGAAGCCCTGAATGAGGCGAAGATGCGTTTGGCGAAGCGTAGTCGTGGATGGAGCTTTGGGAGAAATGATGTCTAGAATTTGGAGCGCCCTGTGGTTGAACCGCTTTGCATGTCTGAATTTGAATTTGGTGCGCGAAGAGAATGATCGAGAACAGAGAAGCTGTATGGCGTAAGAGAGTTTATTCCTGACACGGCCTCCAAGTGAAACAATGTTGTTAGTATTATTATTATTACTATTGTTCATGCCTCACCAGAATTCACTGCCTTGGTTTTAGCCTAATTGCTTTTATTAGCAGCTCATCTCCATCTGTTTCCTCAGTTGACGCTGCAGTGTTTGGTGAGCAGAATGTTGGAATCGGATGTTTAATTCTTAATGAGTTCTCGGTGCTTTTGTGCTGAGGTTTTTCCAAAATGATGTCCGGTTCCTTTTCTCCAAAAGAGGCTGAGGCGTTGGGTATTCGTGAGGCACTTTCATGGTTGAAACACTACCAGTGCGATAATTTTGTCCTTGAATCAGATGCTCTTCAGATGGTTCAAGGCATTCTAAATCCTCAGTTTATTAATGTGGTTGGTTTATGTTTAGATGACGTGTGTTCCATGTTTAATCAAGTGTCTCTCAGATTTGTTAGAAGATCCGCGAATAGAGCAGCTCCTTGGTGTGCAAAAGCTGCATGTTCAGTGACTGATCTTCAAGAATGGGTTGAAATCGCAGACTTTTTATGTATGTTCTTGCTCATGAGAGTTGTTGAATGCAAGTTTTTATTTTTAAAAAAAAATACAAGCTAACATCCTCTTCTCAAACTACATTTACAACTAGCTGGGAAGTCAGTCATCTACAAGTACATTGACATTTGACAACCAATGCAAAGCACAACAAGACTTGATCCCCTAAAAAAACCACAAAAAAAAAAAAAAAAAAAAAAAAAAAAACCGCTCTCTGCCTTCATTCATCTCGATACTTGCTTTCACATATTGAATAGACTTTTTGGAGTTGCACATCCATGTACACCTTCTGCTACTGATTTTTGTTACCAACGTTTCCTGTAGTGCCTCCATCTTCAGGCCCCTTATTTCCTAGGCTTTTAGCTTTGCCAGTTCTGGACTGGATTGCACTTTTCTCAGGTTTCTGACTCTTCTTGATGATTTCGAGTGCCAATGATTTCAGTGGAACTGTAATGTCCAAAGGCACAAGAACAGTTTCCAATTCACGCCACTCAAGATCTTCAAAATCGCCATCTTCATACACCACTCTGTACCATCCAGTTTCCTTGTCAAACTCTGTCACAGTGCCTCTATATAATTTGTCCTCAAACAATTTTTGAACTTCCCGTCCTTCAAACCATTCACCAAAGCTAGTATTTCCAAGAAATCCTGCATCAAGTCCTGTGTTTTTCTGTGATTCAGTGTCGTTCGTGCTACTTGAGAAAACAAGAGAGCTGTCACTCAGATTGATGTCTGGCATGCCATTGATAACAATGGCAGGTTCTCCTGCTAACTCCAATACACCTGGCAGTAAAGACTCTGATTCCAGCTCTTTGGCTGTGTTAGTCATTTCTGGCTCTCTCTGTCTGTCAAACAGCTTCTGGATGAAGTTAATAATCTGCAAATGTAAGGCATGTCTCAATGATCCTTAGAGTTTCATGTTTTTTCAATTTACTGTGAACCAACTGGTCTTCAGATGATAAGAAGCGAAAGCATCTTTATTTATTCATTTCTTCTTTTTTCTGTGAAAGAAATAAACAAAGAAATGCTTGATTCCTCTTTTACTTAATTTGGACAATGTGAACACTAGTATTATTTCCTCCAGAAATTCAGCATCATGAATTACTATAAACTGCTTAAATCAACATTATAAAAGCTATTATAGCCTTTCTATGACAAAATGCTCACAAATCATGGTACCTCAAGCACAACCAAAAAAACAAAATAGTACCACTCTCGTGGCGCAACCTCTACTAGAAAAGGCGGAGAAACACTACTTGCCTGAGCATCTGCTCCAAGTAATCTTGGAAATGAAAATAAAAGATAAAAATATTAGAGTAAGCTCGATTACTTAACTAGGGAATATACACAAACACTGGAAAAGTTCATAATGAAGGCATTTACTGAACTAAATACTTTATGAAGTCTCCCAAAAGACCATGATAAATTGTCTATGTGAAACTTCAGGTTTCAGCAGTCAACACAATGTAAATTGTACCACAGTTGAATCAATTGCTCCTCACCATTTTCATTGCAGACTTAGCTTACAATTCCTTTGTATTAAAGTTCACGAGGCAAAGAGATGTATACCATAGAAACTCAAAACTGAAACTAATTCTGAGCAAATTGAGAAGAAAACACAACACTCTTTGAATATGTATTTCAAAACATTCAAAAGCATGAATTTATTTATCAACTAAAAGAAAATGAATTTCAAAGAATCAAATTTACTTCACCCAATATTTTGTCCACCCTTGCCCAACTTGAAAATAAGAAACTTCAAAGCCTTCATTTAATCCTAAAATATGGAGACGTCATTTCCTATTGTTCGCGAGTTGGTAAAGAGAGCTAATTGTGATTTAGGACTGACTTAACCTTTATTATTGAATGGGCATCAAAGCCAGAGACAATAATAAATATATAAATCAAGCATCACAAAGGAAAACTAGCATGCGCCGAAACAACACAACCAAAGGAGATGAAGAAAAGAGAACAGCCAAAACTAAACTAGTGTACAATGAGCAGAAGAAACAAGAACAAACACTTTATCTGCAGCAGATTATTCATAGATAAGCAGCTCAGTTCCCAATTTTTCTATGTATTTCAATAGCAAGGTGGTTATGATTCAACTTTACTTGAAGATTTCCTATACTCATAGTTTTGCTTCAAAGGTAAATAGTAATCTACCTTATTCTCACAAAGAAAATGCTTTATGCAAATGCAATATTTGATTCCTCTCCCTCCAAATACTGTAGATGTAGGCATGCCGATACAACATCAAAATCAACAATGCTTTGCAATAAAAATTAGGTCTTACTTTTTTTTTTTTCAGCAACAAATATTTTTTTGGCCAGTAAGTAAAAGGAAATTTATTAAATAAAGAATTCTTGATTGTTTTGGTTTTCAACAATAAAATTTACCAGGCAATCACTTTAGTAATTGCACAAGAGAAGAAAAGAAAAGACAAGAAAAGAAGGATTCTAGATGCATAAGGTACAAAATCACATTTAGTTTGATTTCCCTTACCAGACAAACAACCAAAAATATATATATGTAGCCAGAGCTTGTAATTCTACGACTAGGAATGATAAACAAACCAAAGCCCTAATTTCATAGAGCACCCACAAAATCAAATTCCATTACAGATATGCACAATAAACAAGAGAAAGAAAACTCTAGCCTCATCCATCAAAACCATGACCGATTCTTTAATATAGTAGTCAAGAATTCATTGAAACAAGTGAAAGCTAAAATATTTCTCAAAAAATGGCCATAAAATCACACATTCAAGGAGGAAGAGAAAAGAAAAACCAGCTTACAACTGAGAAATGGTAAGATGATTAGAAAAGGAGGATGCTTTAGCTCTTTGGTTTCTGCCGAAGCCTTTCAAGAAGAAACCACATCCAAATTAACAAGGAACTGGCTTTGAAAGGCGAATCACTATAGTAACGAAGCTTGGAGTTGGACTGCTCCTCAACGACGTCGTTGTAGTAAAAATAGCGCGCTCTGGCTTCGCGCCAAAGCCAAATACAATGTCCGTTATGAATTCACATTTTAACTCACAAACGCCCCATCCCCATTAGCGGATGAGGAATATATCAAACGCTTTCGACGCCGCCCAAATCCACCGTTTCCTAGCCTCCGCCGCTGGCATTGACTATTCCTCTTATGGCCGCCTCCTCCACCACCTCACCGAACGCCGACTCCCTCTTCAAGCAAAACAACTCCACGCACGGGTTATTCTCTTCTCAGTCACTCCCGACAACTATCTCGCTTCCAAATTAGTTGCCCTCTACTCCAAGACTAACCATTTAGCTTATGCCCGTCACGTCTTTGATCGAATTCCACAAAAGAACACCTTCTCTTATAATGCTATGCTCATGTCCTACTCCCTCCATAACCGCCACGCAGATGCACTGAACCTTTTCTCCTTGTTGGCATCTTCGAAGTCGGTGATTGCCATTCCTGACAATATCTCCGTCACGTGCTTGTTAAAGTCACTGTCCAGTTTTATGTTAAGTGATGTTAAATTGGGTAAGGAGGTTCATGGTTTTGTTCTGAGAAGAGGATACGATGCTGATGTTTTCGTTGAGAATGCTTTGATTACGTATTATTCAAAATGCGATTATTTGGTTTTGGCCGGGAAGGTGTTTGACAGAATGACGAAGAGAGATGTGGTCTCTTGGAATTCCATGATTTCTGGGTATTCTCAGGGAGGGCTTTATGAGGATTGTAAAACTTTGTACAGGGAAATGCTTGAATTTTCGGGGTTTAGGCCTGATGGGTTTACTGTCGTGAGTGTTTTGCAAGCATGTGGGCACACACTGGACCTTCTCTTTGGAATGGAAGTTCATAGATTTGTTGTTGATAATCAGATTGAAATGGATATTTCGGTTTGTAATTCTTTGATTGGACTGTATGCTAAATGTGGGAGTTTAGATTATGCTAGGGAATTGTTTGATGAGATGAGTGAAAAGGATGAAGTTACTCATGTTGCTATCATATCTGGGTTCATGCTTCATGGATATGTTGATCAAAGTTTGGAACTTTTTAGAGGAATGAAAATTCAACTATTAAGTACATGGAACGCAGTGATTTCAGGTTTGGTACAAAATAATAGACATGATAGAGTTTTAGATTTGGTTAGAGAAATGCTGACATTTGGTTTCAGACCTAATTTCGTGACGCTCTCAAGTTTATTGTCAACATTAGCATATTTTTCAAATCTGAAAGGAGGGAAAGAGGTACATTCTTTTGCTGTTAAAAATGGTTACCACATGAATATCTATGTTGCAACTGCAATTATTGACATGTATGCAAAGTCAGGATATCTTTGTGGGGCGCAGAGGGTATTTGATCAACTGAAAGACAGAAATTTGGTTACTTGGACTGCAATAATCTCCGCATATGCTGTCCATGGTGATGCTAATTTGGCTTTCAGCCTTTTTAATGAGATGTTGAATAGTGGAATTCAGCCAGATGCAGTCACATTCACTGCAGTGTTGGCGGCTTGCGCTCATTGTGGAATGGTGGATAAAGCTTGGGAGATTTTTGAGGCCATGTCTAAGAAACACGGCATTCAGCCATTGGTGGAACACTACGCATGTGTGGTAGGGGCTCTGAGCAAGGCAGGGAGGCTTTCTGAAGCTAAAGACTTCATTTCTAAAATGCCAATTGAGCCGAATGCAAATGTCTGGGGAGCATTGCTACATGGAGCTTCTATTACCAGCGATGTTGAACTTGGCAAGTTGGCATGTGATCATTTGTTTGAAATTGAACCAGAAAACACTTGGAATTATGTTGTAATGGCAAATTTATATTCTCAGGCAGGGAGATGGAGAGAGGCTGATGAGGTTAGAAAAAGGATGAATAAAGTTGGGTTACAGAAGGTCCCAGGAAGTAGCTGGGTAGAAACTAGTAAAGGACTACGAAGCTTTATTGCTACAGACACATCTAGAGAAAATGCTGAAGAGATACATGTGATGTTGGAAGGGTTGCTTGGGTTGATGAGAGATGAAGGGAAGGTTCTGCGAGATAAGTTTGATGAGGAAAGTGTGTATGGTTAGAATATTAAATTCAAGCAGAATTATTGTAAATCAGGAAAGGCTCAGGCAGTTTCATGTGGAGTGTATTTGGGTGATTCACATATCTTGCTTCAACATTTCTGAGAGATGCCAGGCAAGTTGTATTTCTGATAAAGATATGTATTTTGGTAGGAATACTGGTAACTATATGGATTTACCTTGCATAGAGTTTAGCTATGTGATTCAGCTAAGGTGCTGAAGTGTTGGAGCCAGCACGTGCTCCTTCTATCAGGACTATGAGGAAACATGCTTTTATAATCAATTCCATCTATCTGTTGATCTCTACCTCCTCAATGCGTCGATCATAAACACTGAGCTATCAAGATTGTTATTTTATGTCATGGGAGTGGGGGAATAGCCTTGCATGTCATCAAACACTTTTGGCTGGCTGCTAGAAATAGCAAGCGTTTCTGGATTCGCACTTAGGCAGTTTACAAAAGCATCGTAGAGGTGATGGTGGAAATAGTCCAGCTATATGTTTTCCATTAATAAAATATTTTGATACTAGTGCTTTCAGGATCTGAAGGCTTAAAGGAAAATTTGTTGATTCTTTTTCAATCAAACTTTCTTGGATCAGTTGCAAAAAGGCTTCTGGAACAGTGCACTCGGCTATAATTTCATCAATTACGACTTACGAGCATCATTATAAACTGTCAGTGTCATCTTTAGTTAGTTCTTTAGTGGGACTGGTGGGCCCTTTATCTATCCTTTTTCCTTGAAGTTGCAATTAAAGCTTCAGCACCTTACTTAGTTTATTCTCTTTTTTTTTTTCTCCTTTAGTTTGTCCAGCTGCCAGTGCCGTAAACTTACCATTGTGTCTCTTTTAGACTGAAAACTAAGATGCTGTACGAGGCTTAATGGTAAAATTTAAGGCAAGAGAACTTGTTGCCAACTGGTTCATCTGCGCAAAAAATGACGATATGATAGGGTCAGGTTACTAAGAAATTTTCACATCACAATCTATTGATAATGTTGTTAGGATATATGATAACAAATTTTTTGGTTAACCACTAGAATTGTCCTGGCTATTCCTTGCAGGCATTGGGGAATGGCAACTGTGCTGTCATTTACAATGCATATTTGCCCAAACTCCTAAAGGCATACAATATTTTATTTAATTAGAGAAGAAAGCGGTGCGTGCAATAGTCAAGGGCGACAAAAGGCCATGGTAACTGGCAGCTGGGGCAAAACTAAGCTAGCTTATGATGATTGCTAAATTTCACCAAGTTCGGTATTTTTTTTTAATGACCAATAATGAAGTTGTAGGAGACAAGAGAAAGGAGCCACGGATGGGTTAAATGCTTATTTTTCTCTTCTGCTTGTTGGGTTTAGGCAAGCAGAGTTATTAGAGATAATGAAAAGAAAGGTGTTTTGAACTGGACATACGCATGGGAACAAAAAACCTACATTCCCCTGCCTGCCTCTCCACTAGTGCTACTCCATCCACATCTCTTCGTAATCCAATATTTTTCCACGTTGCCAACCCAATCACCTAATGCGAGATACTGTCCCTTTCTTGCTTGCTTTTTTGCTTTTGCTTGCTAGTAATAATATTAGATGTGTATTTTCACATTGAAGTGAATGATAAAAGGGAGAGTTTTGTCATTAGAAGAAGAGAGGAAGCGGGCCAAATTCCCTCACATTAAAAGCCACACATGCCCTCGAACTTTTACACACTCGAAGCGAATCCCATCATAATGGAAGAAGAAACAATGATCATGGGTGCACTCTCTACCCTGAGTCCTCCTCAACTTTCAGATCTCACCCACTCCATCCTTTCACAAACTCTCCACCATCACCACTGCCTCTCCTCCCTTCTCTCCTCTCCCTCCTCCTTCTCCCTCACCCTGCACCACCTCCACTCCCTTTCCCTCTCTGATAAAACCCTTCTCATTGCCAAGCATCTCCTATCCTCTCTCTACCACCTCATACGTCACTTCCACCCACCATCACTTACCCCACATCCCTCTGCGGCCATCAAACACCGCGACCTCGACGCAGCATTGCTCCTCCTTCTCCTCTGCGATGTCCGCCAACAAAACCCTGAAATGCTTAAAACCCCGCGCAGTGCATGGCGGGGAATTTTGAGCAAGCGTTGCTCTGATACCATTTTAATGCAGTCTGGCATTGGGGTGCATTATGGGGGCGTCCTTTTACCTTACGTCGAGATGATAATAAGGTGCTGGAAGTTTGTTGCCGCAATGAGTGGCTGCGGAGGCAAGGAGGGGAGGGAGGTGGCAGCAGCACCATCAGCAGTAGTGGCACTGCCGACAGTGGAGGTGACTAGTGGGGAGTGTGCAATATGCAGGGAGGAGATGAGGGAAGGCAGAGATGTGTGCGAGTTGCCATGCGAACACTTGTTTCATTGGATATGCATTTTGCCATGGCTAAAGAAGAGGAATACTTGCCCATGTTGCAGGCTTGAGCTTCCCGCAGAAGATGTGTTTGGAGAGATCAGGCGGCTATGGAGTGTCCTGGTGAAGGCAGGTGGTGGGAATCTTACCTGATATCGTTGACCGGGCAGAATCATAATTAGCTATCCAGGGTGCATGATTTGAGTTAAACGTATGCTGCAGAGAGGGAGTGGTGGTGACGAGTAGAATATGTAGGATCACAGCTTGTTGATGATGATGATGATGGAGACGTATGTGGTGTGGTTTGTGTTTATATTATATATATACAATAATTATATAGATAGGTTCATATATAGATTAGGAAGAAGGTCAATAAATGAGATATAGACAAGAGATTTTTAGTAGAATTGTTATATGTAATGTAGTATATTTCTTAGGAGAAACAGTAAATCTTTGAGTCACGACTAGTTCAAATGATAAAATATATGGACATCCGATTTAAAGACTAAGAATTGACCCATCTTTCCCTTATAATGTTAGGAATTAACAATTTAATCTATGAAAAAACAGTAAATCATTGATAAGTTTCATCCCCATGGGCATGGCCATGCCAATTAATACATGCTTGTATTGTAGTGCCTGAGTTTATAATAATTAATTAGGAACATTTGCATTAATATTTGATGGAGCAAGTTGGAGAGTTGGGTTCTATCAACGGCCAGGCCAAAAACTCGTTCATCCAGGTAAAAAGAACTACTCACATTGCACTGCTTTTTAGCAACTGCATGTTTATATATTATTTCTTAATCATATATTATGTACTTGTTGAAGCAATCTTGGGTGTGGACTACTACGTGATATTTAGGGATAAGAATTAATTAAAGATGAACCTATCTTAATTCTTAGTTTAATTCAAAATCATTAATTTTTTGGATTTTAAAAATATGACACGATAATTTTTTTTTGTTAATTGCTTTATGTTTATCAAGTATATTTGATCATAATCAAAATAATTAATTAATTATTTTTGGAAAACACATAAAAATGTTACTAAAACCTTTGATTGCAACAAGTTTCTGTTGTTGGGTTGAGCATGTGAAGCCCAATATGGAGAGGGCATTAAGATTGAAAGGACAATTTCTTAGGCCTTTATTTAACATCCAACAACTTTCCTTTTGCTTTTGCTGCTTCTTTCTCATATCATACAATACATTATAATTTTTTTTTAGAGCAAATTAAATTAACTTCTCCGAAGTTAAATCTAATTTATATTTCAAATTCTCTTGTTTTAAAATTAACTATTAACCTTCTTATAATTTCAAAATCGAACACTTAAAAATTTTTGTTGACTCTTTTATAAAAAAATGACCATTATACCTTTATTTTAAGATATATTTTCGCTAACCTCATTACATATAATTCCTAGCATTTACCCTAAAATTTATTTTTGAATAACAATATGAATTAATGAAATTACTTTTAAAATATACATTTATAATTTTTTTAAAATTTTTTAGTTTATAAAAATTATTTATTAATATTTCTTAAAAAAATTTAAAAAAGTTAAAAATAATTTTTATAGATCTAGAATTTTAAAAATTTAAAAATTTTACAATCAATCCATATACATTTAATAAAAAGAATTAAAAAATTTATATATAGAAAAAATTTATTTTAAAAATTAAAAATTAAAAAAATTTTAGATCTTCACAAATTAAAAAGAATTAAAAATTAATAATTTTTAGATCTATAAATAAAATTTTAACTTTTAAAATTTTTAAAAATATATAAAAATTGGAGAAAGATAAATGCTAGGGATTTGATGCAATAAGGTTAGAGAAAACATAATTTTTCAAAAAAAAAAGTTAGAGAAGACAAGGGTATAATGGTTATTTTTTGCAAAAAAGTCAACAAAAGTCCTTAAGTGTTCGATTTTGAAACTATAGGGAGATTAATATTTGATTTTGAAACAGGAGGGTTTGAAATGTAAATTAGGCCTTATAAGCACCCAATTTCGAGATAACTAGAGCATGAATGCGACAGAGGACTTCGATGATGAAAATATTATAAATAGATCTTCAATATTTGAAGTTTGAAATCTCAAAAGGTTTAGATGCATTTTCAAAGGGATTTAATTAGTTTTTAAAGGACTTAATTTGTTAGATTTTATTTCGTATAGGAATCTTTTTGTAATTAAAAGTTAAAAAAAAATAAACCGATCGGAATTATGTACTTCCGACCGGAACTACACATTTTCGGTCGGAAATGCATAGTTTTGATCGGAATTATGTATTTCCGATCGGAAATACATAATCCCGATCAGAATTATATTCTTCTGATTGCGTCCGTCTGTATTTTTTTATTTTCTTTTTCTTTTTCAGTAAATAAAAATATATATTTTTTAAATTTTTTGATTGGCGGAATGATGTGATAAATCCTTTGTTTAGGATTTATCTTGATTTTTCTAGAAATAAAAGTCATGTTTAAACCAAAACTTTATCTACTGTAACTTACATGAGAATACATCTTTTTAGCTATGATTTTTTATATAAACCCAACTTAACTCTCATGTGAGGGGGACATTTTTTGGAGGCAGCACATACACCTGCGTGCACAGAGCCAAAACAAATTTCTTTTTTTTACGTATTGTTTTAAAGAAGTAGTAAGCCTTTTGAGAAGGAAAATTCAACTATTGAAGATTTATTCAAAGCAACGGTGATTCACACCACTCTGAGGAGCAAATCAATATTACATCCATATCTCTTTTCCTACTCCTTTCTATTTTTTATTTTATTTAATTTTTTATTATTTAATTTTTTTAATTCTTAATTTTGTTTAGTTACTAATCTTTATTTGTTTTTTTTTTCTGTACTTATGAGGTTGGATGGGGTGACATGAACACATGGTTAGAGTTTATTTAATTTTTTGTTCTTTTCTTGTTTATTTTATTTTATGTTT